>UESW01004832.1:503574-523823 GCA_900491605.1 Calamus simplicifolius | reverse complement strand
ATTAACTTGATCGTCGGAGGGTCCCCACCGGTGCTACCGGTCCCCGGGGACTTTTCTTGCAGGATTTCCCGGAGCGAGACATCCGTCGTCCCCGACGTTCGAAGGCGGTGACTTGGCATCATCAATATAATATTACTTTAATTCTATTTGTAGCTGATATCTCCCCTTCTGTTGAGGGCAGTTACCTCTTATCTTTCCCAAATCTGGCTAAAGAATCATTTCTAAAATAAACCTCTTTCTAGTTGTCTTTGTACTCCATTTAAAATTTCTTCTCAAAATGTGAAGCCTCAAAAGACTGAATTTAATGTTCCAATGCAAGGTTCTAGAATGTCAATTGTGAGCATACCGTCAAAGACAAGGTGTCTAAACTTTAAATTTTCAAATTAAAAAGTTATAGATGATTATAAAAATAATATAAAATGAATTAGTTTTAGATTGACAAAAGCAAGAACCATAAAACCCATCATGCTCACTACGCTCACTACTCTATTCTCTCTCACATGTTCTTTAAATATAGAATAAGCATGTAAATATATATATATATATAGAATAAACATGTAAACAAAGACTTAGATGCAGTAAGTTATGTCAAAGTCAACTCGATAGAGCACGCTGCTAGATCCAGGCTAGTCCACTGAATTGAACTCAAGTTAGTATCAGACAAGGCCGAAAAGTTTTGGTCTCACACTCTCTTAACCCGAGTAGCATTCTTTTCTTATTTTTATTGAACTAAAAAGAAATATTTCTTTTAGCGCTTGTTTGATAATTTTTCAAAAAGTATTTTAAAAAAAAAAATTCTAAGAGAGAGAGGAAAAGAGGATTGAAAAGCAAATACTATTTCTCCTATAATATTTATATTATGGTGAATTAGAGAAAATATGTGTGAGCTCCATGGAAAATAAGAATAGAAAAGTTTTTCCTCCTATTTTCCTCCAACCAAATGGCAGGTTAGAAGAAAACAAATTAAGAAACTAGTAATTAATTAGCCAATTCTTCAGCACTGCTGTGAGCTTAATGGAACCTCATTATTCGGGGAATATCTTTTCCATTATTAATGATATATTATTATTATTATTTGCTAAAGCAGAGATTTATCAAGGCTACGTCAAAATCCCTGGGTTATAAGTTTATGGATTTCGTAGTCATGTTTCTCAAATATTCCTTCTTTGGTTTGATTTTCTAAAGCTAGCTTATGCTTTGCTGTCAGTGAGAAAGTAAAAAAGGAAAAAGAACAAGTTGAGTCTTCAAGAGGTCGGAGCTCTACAAGATAAAGGAACTAGAATCAGAATGCCATCAGATGCCAACAACCAATGTTCAAAGGCATAGGTGCAAGGGCCCTGTGAAGCCACCAAAATTGAGGCCGGTAAGAAGCCTTCTAGTTAAACAGACTCTATAGGAACTTGGTGATGCAGCTTGCAGATGCACGTAGGGCCATTAATTGTGGGTTATAAGGGATTTGCAGTCATGTTTTAAATATCTTCTTTGGTTTGATTTTCTAAAGCTAGCTTATGCTTTCTTCAGTAGGGAGTCTGGGCTGATAAAGCTCGAACTGATGAAGAAAATAACCCACCTGTACGTGTCATAGGTTTTGCAGCACATTTAGTGAGGAGAGATCTATCTGCCTGAATGAGCAGAATTCTTCCACTGATGAATATCTACGAAGAATGCCGAATAAATTAAACATTGTTTTTAGGAAATGAAAATAAAAAATTTAAAATAAAAAATAATTTTGTTTTCACATATCAGATGCATTTTTTAGATATCATAAAATAGAAAATGAGAATTGTTTTTAGGAAATGAAAATAAAAAATTTAAAATAAAAAATAAAAGGAAAAATATTCTTAAAAACCAAATGCAACTTCTTTTTTTTTTCCCTTTGCCTGTGGACTTGTAACTATATTTCAACCTCACCTCATCTTTATTAACTAGTTAATTAGCCCCTTTTTTTATTATGTGCTCACCTCATTTTATATCAATCTTTATGTTTGACATATCCATTTGTTAACTTTAATGCTTTTGAATGGGTTAGGCTCTCCACCATAATCATATGCAATAGATATGCATCTCATATATGTAATCTATCTTCTTTCTCTTTTCATAAGAAAAATAGTGATCTCTCATCTCCGCAATAACCACGGACTCTTGCAAAAGCTAGTGCCAAATTAAGTAAATTACTAACTCATAGAACAAAGTTTAAGACACATTAAAATTGCTCATGCCTTGAAATCTTGCTGCACTAATATAGGTATACCTGTCAACTACATCATGATCAATCTAGGCCTCCTGCCTGGTCATAGCGAATACTCTAGCCTCGATCCTTGGAATACTGGCTGACCCTTCTAGCTAATTCACATTAGTCCTTATCTAACTGGCTGGAGCTAGGGCACCACCGTCACCCCTCCTACCAGGTTGTACCCTTGGCACTACTAGCCGTTGGAAATGATCACTAGCTTGCTACCCTCTCCTAGGGCAATCCCTCTTCATGTGGCCCAGATCATCACAAATATAGCATCCCTTACTGCCCCTCTTACACTCTCCCATATGTAACTTCCACATGCATTACATGGAGATATATTTCTCCCTCCATCAAAAGGATGACCCTGCTCCACCTCACAGATACCCTACTAGTGAAAACTTGAGGCACCCCCCCCAAAAGGCTTTCTCTGAGCTGGACTGAAAGCTGACATAGATACTGATCCCCTGCCCACATCACTAGGGGCTCTAAAATCAGAATGAAATTGTCCAGCCCTTTGGGGTTTCTTGAATAATTGAATCCCTCCAAGAGCAGAAGGATTACTAGGAGCACTTCTTTTTATTCTATCCCGCCTCCTACTCATATATTCCTTTTCAATCTCCTCAGCTCTAAGTGCTCCATGAACCAACTCCAAATAACTATTATAAACCTTCATGGGGTATTAGGTTTAATAAGGAGATTTAATCCATTTTGGAATAATCTACATCTCTCCCTCTCATCAGCCACCAATGCCCTAGCAAACTGGGATAGCTCCACAAAAGTCGCTTCATATTCTGTCATAGACACTCTCCTTTGGGTCAAACTAAGGAATTTCTTTCTCGTTTGATCTCTATAAATCTCTGAATTGTATTGCTGATGGAATTTCCTTCTGAAATCTCCCCATGAAAATTCCACTCCATAGGACTGCCTGCTAGAAATAGATCTCCATCAGCTCTAGGCTTTACCCTCCCGCAAGAAGGTGGCAATAATTAGTTTCTTCTCCTTGAAGCATCCCATCACATCAAATACCCTCTCTACTCTCTGCAACCAGGCCTTAGCCTAAAGAGGATCAGTAGTTCCCTGAAACTCCAGAGCCCCCAACTTCCTGGCTCTTTCCACAATCCTCTCAACCTCCAAACTTTTAGCTAAAAGGCTAGAACTAGCACCCACAGCTGCTACCACAACCTAAGTAATCATGCCCACTAGCTTTGGCAAACTGGGCCCCTAAGTCTATGCCTAAGATGGATCCACTGGCATAGACAGGGGTAGCAGACTATGAATAAGACTCTGGCATCTGCTCTGAAGATACCCTCACCCTAGCCTTATTAGATACTGACTCGATGGAATCACTAGAAGCCATTCTATCAAATTGACTTCTTCTAACTGATCTTTTGGGTCTACCTTGACCTCTGCATCTATCCTTGCCTGACGATTGCTTTGTCTCTCTTGGTGCCTTTGTAGTAATCATCCTACAAGACATTATTCATTACATCAGTTTATCATTCAATAACTATAATCATAATCATTCAATCATCCTATAATCATACTCATACTTATTCCCCTAGGACTTAATAACCTAAGGCTCTGATACCATAAATTTTTAGCTCCCTCTTCTCTCTGGGCCACCGACATCATACCTGCATACCTATGGTAATCGGATAGAGTTCTACTAGTTTTTATGTAGCGCTCCATAAAGCTAGAAAACTTCAACAAATTATCATAAGCGGTAGACACTCAAAAGCACATCCTCCTAAAAACTTTTCAACCCAATTATATATATACATCACTCAAATCAACACTAAGCATCAACTTGCTCATATAATAATTTTCATGACATCCTCAGGTAGTTTACAAGATCACATTCATAATCAACATCCAAATCGTAAGTACATACATCATACTCATAATTTTTTTCAAAACATAAGTCTTGTATATATTCATATCCAAATAAGTCCGATACATCATCACTTCTCACTGTACATATATACATATACATATACATGAATATCACCCCATACTAGCTCAATATACAAAGTTATCATCTATGCTCTTGCAACCTTGCAAGCTTCAGCAAAGGGTCTCAATCTCGCAAACCTTAATCTTGCCAAATAGACTCACTGATCTAAAAGAAGAATATTAACAACAGAGAGGTAAGACCTAAGTCCTAGTGGCTGGATAACCATCTAACCAAGGAGAAATAGAGAACTATAACATCACATTTCAATAGTATGCTGATACAAAATAGCTTGTATAAATCAAAGTATATTTTTAACATGATATCAAATAAAGTAAAATGTAGCTTATTCTTCAAATAATATATCAGTACTAAATGCTCTACAATAACTTTCTACTGAAATGATCTACAATAACTTTTCACTGAAAAATAACTCATTAATATAAATATTCGTGCATGATGCATTACAACATGAAGATATGCATTCTTTACCTATAGCCTGGACTTTCTTTATTAAATTTTTTGATCTTCACTGGGATCTGCCTACCCATTGGCATCTCATGTAAACTTTTTTTCTGAGATAAATACTTGGCCCACTGGCCCTTTTTAAATCATAATATAAGCTTTTAAATATCATGATACTGGCATGTGTATGTAATGCCTCTAAGGTACCACCCTATAGTCATCCTCCTACAGGTGTACTCTCATCGGGTGCATGACTAGCACTAGGATCTCCACATAAATAGCATCCTTACCCATACGGTTCACTCGGCAAAGTGCTTTGTTAACCCTAGAATCTTATATTTTTACTCTGCCCACTGAGCTATGATTCTTGCCCCTATGGGCTGCTTACAACCTACCCTACTGGACCTAATCTATCGTACACTCACCCATGTTCCTGGGATTCATCGTACGATCGAATCGCAAGGATGTGACATTTCAATAGTAGCATGCAATGCTCATACTACAGCACAGTCTACAGGATGATCACTCTCATAGCTGCCTGAATGCTCTGTATGACTCATGCATTAAAACATATTCTTTTTAACATTTTTTTATGCATATATGCCATGTATGCATTTGAAACTCATACATCAAGGCTCAGGCTTAGTTCCTTTGCTTTTAAAACTCATACTTTAACTTATGCTCAAAACTTATGTTTTAAATCCTATAATAAAACTCATGCTCAAAGTTTGTGCATCAAAAACCTATGCACCAAAATATCATATACTAGGTTCTTATTTCCCAGATTTAAAACATACACAATATTCTATTAAATATAACATACCACAGCTCGGTATTAATATCATTATGCTGGCTCAAAATAAACTTTTCATTGCTAGATGGAAAACCCACTCACCTTAGCAAAATATATTTTTAACTGGTACTCAAATCCAGTATTCCTACTTTCTGGAATAACCCTCTTGACCTACGTCAACATACAGACATGATACCTATTAGGGTTACCTGCACATAAGGTTTTCCCTCAAAACCATGCATGCATACATGATCTAACCTCTAATATCTTATTATTTTCTTTCATCCTTTTTTTACTCAAGATTATTTTCACTATTACCTCAAAATACAAGAATCTAATAAAATCTAAAGCCATATAAGATATAGGGAAGCTATAGCTTACCTAGAGCCAAGCATAAACCCCAAGCTTCCCCTTTCCTTCCTCTTTCTTTCTCCTTTTTCTTCTTCTTCTTCTTCTTCTTCTTCTTCTTTTTCATCCTCTCTTTTCTTTCTTTCGTTCTTTCTTACTTTTTCTCTTGCTGAAACCCACATTTTTCCCTTTTCTTGTTCTTTTTCTGATGACTTGGGGACTAAGGAAGGATAACTTAGAAGCTAAGGCATTGGTAAATTCCCATTTCACCCTTGCATACTCTTAAAGTATGCTTTTTGAAAAACACATGGCTCATTCATAACCATGCTATTTTTCCCTTAGATTTTTTTTTTTAAATTATCCTTAGTATAATTAGCAATTGACATCGAAGTCTTTCCCATTTTGCCCTTGAACATGTATTTTTTTAATCCATTTATAAATCAAATTATTATTATTCATTTAAATCAATACTTTTATGTAATATTTTTAGTAAAAGTCCTTGCCAACTTGAAGAGCTCAATTTTTGAAATCCAATAGTTTAAACGGTACTCAAATTGGACTTAAAATAAAATAAATATGAAGTTTTAAAGATTTAACTCAAAATCTGTCGTCTTAGAGTCGTCTCTAGCAGAATCGGAAGCTAGCTCTAATGAAGCCCCAAAAAATTAGTCTTTGTATAACCATTAGAGTCGACTCTAATCTCTGTATGAGTTTGTTCTAATCCATGCCGAAAGTGTCAAACTATTTCAATATGCTCTGGAGTTGGCTCTAATACTTCTAAACTGGCTATAAATACTGAAATTTGACACTTAACATAAGACATATGGTCAAACTCAATTTTTCTTTGATTTTGATTAATTAAATATTTAAATTCTTGAAACACTTAGTCAAAATTTAGTAACATAAGGAATATACTCATGTGGTTTTATTATTCATCAAAATCAATAATAATGTCAACACCAACACACCCACATGTCATTAGAACCATCCAACTTTTATTATAAATAAAAATACCATTAATATTACCAAAATTATAAGATTTTTAGGATGTTACACAATTCCTTGCATTTAGAAAAAGTTTTTATGCATCGAATGCATTATAGCTCATAAATTATTTTGCTTTAGAATGCGTGATCATGCGTTGTGCATGGGCGCTGCATCGCATCCTGTGCAACAAGACTTTTTCAATCTATTTAACAACCCCACCTATTCAACTTCTGATGAAAAACCATGGTGGCAACGGAAGAGACCTTCAAGAGCCTTGATGGCCACCGGTTTGGGATGCTGATGTCCCTCCTCGCCTCAGCTACTATGCCACAAGGGTTTTTGCCATCCTCTTTTTTGCCTCAATCTACCACCTCTCAAGATGGTGGCGCCATGAGACTGGCACACCAGCCTCATCCCATGCCTTCACCCTCTCTGAGATCATGGCTACGATATTCTTGATCGCCTCCCTCTTCTACCTCTTTCCAAATGTTCGATTCAGTACTGAAGGAAATAACCCCCAAGGGACTCTGGTTGAAGTTGTATACTCTCTGCATGAGGAAGAATATATGCAATAAACTAATGTTGAAGAAGCACCTCTACAGCCTTCAGATATGGTGGCTCACATCCAGGTGTTCGACCAGATTTGTAATGAACTGCTGAATGTTGGGATGAAAATGGAGAAGGAAGATAAATCTTTGCTATTGTTGTGTTTGCTACCTTCTTCTTATGATTTATTGTCCACGACATTGCTCTACGAGAAGGAAACTTTATATTATGAGGACATAATCTCAATGCTATGCACAAATGAGCAAAGGGAGGATAACTAAGGAAGGAGTTCCATAAGAGGTTTTGTCTGTGGGGGAAAGGTCTAGAAGAGATAGAGACAGGAGCAAGCAAAGAGGATGGTCAAAGTCCAAGAAGGTAAGAGAGAAGCCAAGTGTTTCAAATGTGATGAGGTTAGATATTACATAGGGATTGCCCTAAGTAGAAGAGTCAAAAGGGAGGAAAGTGAGGATCTAAATCATTGAGTATAGTTGCTGATCAGGAGGTGGAGGATAACCTCTTGGTGGTATCAAATGGTCATAGTGTTAGGAAATATGTTCTATAACCAATCGTCTAGCTTATAGACGGTTGTGATTTATTGTACATGATTTATTTGATTAATAAAAGTTATTTTGGCAGTACAATATATTTTTCATCTTCCAATAGAACTCTTATATGTTGTAGTCCTTAGAATTACATTTATTCAAGAAATGAGAAATTATCGAGTAATTCTTAAAAGGGTTCATGACCAAATGATACGTTATTACCTAGGACAATAACGTAGTCAAGTATAGGTCATTGTGTGCCATATATGTTGGTTTGTCCTCTAAACCAAGGAGTGTATGACATTAGTATGGCATGCAGGTGAGTGTAGGAGTACATTCACTGAACAGTAGCTTACCGCTGTTGAGTACTCTACTGTCAAGGGTATCTCACAAAAGGGCAATGGGCATAAGCATCCCTTTGACCTGAGAGTATCATGGTGACATAGTAAGCAACTCACTGTACTTAGGCACTGGACTACCTGGATTTCTAATCCAGTGATGGAAGGTTGCTGGGTATAGTCAAGTACTTATTAAATCAGTGATGAGTCAAGATGGAATCATCCACTCTAAGTATTAGAGTTAATACTCGATTTATGTTTTAATTTTGCAAAACCTTGGCCAGGGTAATTCATGTGAGGAGTCACAGGATTGTACATGTTGAAACACACTTAGATATTTTTGGAAGTTGGCAGTGAACTATAAATTCATCTTAAGTATTTGGACAAGGGGATGAATTATACGGTAACCATAGCCTAGGTTCATGAATATTGCTTTGCATACATTCGGTCTATTCAAACGTCGGGTACCATTGCTAGATGGTCACATCGATTGGTATAGGAAGTGTTCCTATGCTACCGACTTAGATTTGAACCTATGGAGTCACACACATAGTCATGTGACCTGGAGACAGGCTTAACCTGTGATCTAAGTTGACTTGGTCATATGGGTAATACCGAGTTTGTACTAGCAATGTCTAGCTAGCACTGGGCATTAGCGGTAGTACTTATTCTGGGGATAAACATGAGTTAGTTTGTAACTCAAGTAAATTTTTGGGATTTATTCAGACCCATTGTGGGATAGGACTTGAACCATAGACCAATGGTTGGTTTGACGATAGAGTGGTTTAGATCTGGTTTCAAAGTAGTTTGAATCAGATATCCAATATAGCCTCTGATCATTTATTTATAAATTTTGAAATCATAAATTACTTTAAATTAGAAATTAAATAAGTTCAATGCGAAGTATGGTTTGAGATATTTGCATGGGTTCTTTGGATTTTAATTTGGACTTCAAACGGATTTAATTTGATTATTTTCATATTTATAGACATTTTAAATATTTTTATATTATCGTTGTGGGTAGCTGACGAGAGTTTAAAACTTTAGAAAATTTATGATTCTGCCATTTCTTGTAAATTATGATTCTACCATTTTGTTTAAATTATGATTCTGCCATTGAGATGGCGTGAATTTAAAAATTTATATAAATTATGATGAAATTTAAAATTTTATTTAAATTATGATCTTGCCATTGAGATGATATGAATCTATAAATTATTTTATAAATTTTTTTTTACGCGTTGATAACGAGTGAATGCCCATAACCCATCCGCTTTTGAAGATCGGATATTATCGTATCATAAAACAAATTCAAAAAGGTTGTTTTGGGTTGTTTTACGATGGGTTTATTTAAGAAACTTTTCTCAACTTCGAGGAGGACCGTAGCAGAGAAAAAGAGTCCAAAAATCAAAGAAGTCCAAGAAGAGATGGTCTCCTCTCTTGGAGAAGAGTTCTCCATCCCTTCTGATTTCAAATCCCCTGTCTCAAGGTTTCCTAGCGTGCGTACGAAATAGAGGAGTGGCACGTGTGACTCTCACAAGGCATCAAGAGGAAACTATTCACAAGAGATTAGATCTACATCCGGTTTCTGCATCAGGTACGCAAACTGACAAGTATAAAATTTAACTTTAAATTTTGCATGCTTTCAATTACATATATACATGACATATTTTATAAATTTAATTAGATTAAATTTAAATAAAATACATGCAAACAAATAAACCTGAGATCCTGGGGCATCGTAAAATCAAATTTTTTCCTTTAAATGGTATCAGAGCCTCCCAGGTTTAGGAATGCATAGTAATCTGTAATGATCACAACATGTTTTAAAGTAGATCTAGTGTAGATCTAAATATGATACATGATTAAAGCATGTTTATTTATGATCAAATCATGTTCTAAAGTAGATCTAATGTAGATCTAAATATAAAGCATGATTAAAGTATGTTTATTAGTAAGACTATTGTGTATCTAGAACCCTATGCTTTGCGATAATTCTGGTTTGAGTGGATTCATCTGGCCGTCCAGTTTGTTGTGGTTTCACAACCTCTTTCACTTTCGCCACGGGGTGCTAATTAAGTTATGATCCATGAAACATATCTAAAATAAAATAATAATAAAAATTAAAAATATTTTACATTTTTTATCTGAATGACATGATATTTTAGATTAGATCTAATATTAAATTATGACATAAATGTTAATTAAATTAACATTAAAATTTTGGATCATAAATAAAATATTGTAAAATTGTTTTACAAGATAAATTTTGAAATTGTTTCAAATTAGAAAATTGGATTAATTAATTAAGAATTAAGTTGATGACTAAAAGATTTTAAATCATAAATCCATAAATCTAGATAAATGGGTTAGCTTGGGTCAGGTTCAGTAATTGGGTTAGACCTGAGTTTAGAATGAATGAACCAAGTAGAGAATTAATTCTAATCAAATGTTGAATTAGGTTTTCTTCTCTATACATCTCTCTGATTAGTTAGATTGATCAGTCCATATATCTAAATGGACTTGATTTTTGGCTCAGCGATGAGCTAGAGTCTCTAGGCTAGTCTAATTTAGTCTGGTAAACCAGATGATGTCTAACGCAAGATGGTTAATGGCACAACCCATCTCTTGATCCCACTTACCTGGCCAATGTGGTCAACCAGAATCCATTGGATAGCTTATTGATTCGAGTTAACCCATGTCAATTAAGGTTTATCAGTGCTGACTGATTTTAGGAGCCCATAGACCAATTGTTCATAAACCCCTCTAATAGTTAGTGGAAGGATTCTTGATTAAGGTTCATGTCTTTCCTCATTTGTCACAATTTGATCAAACCCTAAAAATTATTAGGTCCTTAAAAAGATGAAGTTATGGAGATAACTAAGTCTTAGCCTCCCATTAAGTGGATGGTAATGGGTCCAATAGTTGGGTGATCATTGGCAGACCCAAAGGTCGGGTGATCATCAGGCTATTGGAATTGCCATTCATAATATGATGACTTAGTGCAACTCTCTTAACGGTAGTTAGGAGAGCCGGCCAAAGTCGGGCTTGACTATTGTTGGTTAGAAACATTAAATTTTGTCATGTTAATAGTTGGACCTAACTAAGACCTTCAATAGGAGGCCCAAAGGCCGATTGAAGTGCACCCTAGGGCAAAATAGATTACTAGAAATTGCTTGGAGAAGCAATTGGTTAAAGAACCTACCTTTAGATGCACATGGGTGGGTTGGCCAAAGTTGGGCTCATGTGTTGTCTATTGGATTCTAGTACCCACTAAGGAATTAGGGATAATTTCTCAGATTGGAAGTAAAGACTACCAATCTGAATAATATAGTGGCAAGTCTTTTAGACTAAAGTTCACGTCTTTAGGATTAATAAATCATGTAAGCTAATAGGTTTTGGTTATCCTTTCAGATCATGTCAACCAATTTGTCGCTCCGTTCATTGTTGGACAATGACAAACTAATGGGTCCCAACTTCGATAGCTAGTATAGAAGGCTCAGGATAATCTTGGAACACGAGAGGATTCTTTATGTGATAATGGATCCCGAACTTGAGGAGCCAGCTTCGAATGCTCGCACTGCAGTCAGAAACAATTATCAGAAGTGGGTCAATGATCGCACCATAGTACGGTGCATTATGCTGGCCTCCATGAATGATGAGTTCAATAGGAAGTTTGAGGAAGCCCAACCTAAAGAGATCCTTCAAAAGCTGAAAGAGTCCTTTAGCATACCAGATGATGTTGAAAGGTACAGAGTGTCTAGTGCCATTTTCAATGCTCGAATGCATGAAGGAGCGTCGGTCACTGATCATGTATTGTACATGATTGAGATGATGAGCGCCTGTGCAAGCTCGGCTTTCCCTTGCATGAGCAGCTTAGGAAGGATGCTATATTGAACTCCCTGCCTGGTTCCTACTTGAATTTTCTCAATCATTTTAGAATGACAAAACCTGTAGTAAACTACCATAGTTTACTGGGTTTAGTGTAGACTTATGAGAAGGATCACCAACTCCAAAAGGGCTCGGCAAATTTAGTGGGAGTTTCTGAAGCAGGTTGTCATTCCTTTAAGAAAGGGATGAAGATAAGGAATAATAAAAAAGTGCAAAATGATTGGCATAATCAGGCTAAGAAGAAAGCTAAGGCTGACAAGAACCAAGCGGAATGCTTCTTCTGCAAAAAGCTGGTCATTGGAAGAGGAACTATCCTCAATACATTGCAACCCTGGATCCTAACAAACCAAGGAAGAAAAAGCAGTAAGTAGTTGCTGGAAAAGGTACTTATGTGATAAAACCTTGTAGTTTCTCTATTTGTGATACTACTAATTGGGTATTAGATACTGCCAGTCCAATTCATATTTGCAATTCTTTGCAAGGACTTCGAATTAGTAGGAGATTCAAGAATGACGAAAGATTCCTAAACGTGGGTGATGAAAGTCGAGTTTCAGTCCTATCGTTAGGAGTAGTAGAGCTATTTTTTGAATCATGTAATGTCATGCTAAGTGAATGTCACTATTATCCTAATTTCTAATTAAATGTCATTTCTGTAGGCCAATTGGCCATTGAAGGATTTGATTTTTCAATAAAGAATGATGTTATGAACATCATTGTGAATGATACTTCTGTAATGTGTGGACAATTGTGCAATGGCATTTTTATGTTATCACGGCCTATAAATGTGATGTGTACTCCAAGCAAATGGCCTAGGATAGATAATGTTAGTGATTCATACCTGTAACACTATAGGCTGGGTCACATTAACAAGAACAGGATTAATAGATTAGTCAGAGAGGGTATCCTCAATGACATTGACTGTGAATCAATTCGAATATGTGAATCTTGTATTCTTGGTAAAATAACCAAATCACCCTTTACTAGAAAAGGTGAAAGAGCTAGAGATATTCTAAGTCTCATACATACGGATGTATGTGGACCCATGAATACCACTGTCATGGGTTGGTTTAGCTATTTCATTATGTTTACAGATGACCACTCTAGGTTTCATTATATTTTCATGATGAAACATAAATCTGAGTTGTTTGAAATGTTCAAACGATATCGTAATGAAGTAGAGAAACAGACTGGAAAGAATATTAAAATCCTTCTATCAGATCGAGGAGGTGAATATCTTTCAAATGAGTTCCTGACATATCTTGAAGAGAATGTGATTCTCTCTCAATGGACTCCTCCAGGGATACCCCAGTTAAATGGTGAGTCTGAAAGGAGGAATCGAACCCTGTTGGACATGGTTCGATCCATGATGAGATTTGCCAATATGTCTCTCTCCTTTTGGGGATATGCACTTGAGACAGTATGTTATATTCTTAATAGGGTTCCAAGCAAGTCTGTTACTAAGACTCCATATGAGATATGGACTGAACGTAATTCAATGCTCTCACACCTTAGGGTATGGGGGTGCCCAGCTTATGTCAAACGATTGTAGATAGATAAACTAGAACCTAGGTCTGACAAATTTTTTTTTGTTGGGTATCCCAAAGAGACTAAAGGATATTATTTCTACCATACTAAAGATCGAAAATTGTTCGTCAATCTTAGAGCTACCTTTTTGGAAAAGGAGTTCCTTGCTAAAAGAACTAAGGCTGCTAATGTTGAACTTGATGAAGTTTGACAGGTAGAAGTACCTATATGCTCTGAAGCCTCTATATAACCGGCTTTGATTAAATCAATCACAGAACCACTGAGAAAACATTAAGGAGATCTGATAGAATACCACATCAACTGAACAGATACTTCAGTTACTTAGTCCATGATGGCGATCCTGTTGAGCTCGATCAGAATAACAGGATTCCATCACCTATATGAATGCAATGCAGAGGTCTGATTCTGAGAAAGGTTCAACATAGAAAATTCCAAGAAAGGCTATCTTCGATAGGTCATGGGATTTCACTCTCTTAGAAGGATTGTGTGACAACTCTTGACGAGAGGGAATGTATAAGTAGGATTCCATATGCTTCGGTAGTGGGTTCTATTATGTACGCCATGACATGTACGAGACCAGCGTAGCATATTCACTAGAGTAGTGAGTAGATACTAGTCTAACCTAGGTGAAGCACATTGGCAAGTGGTGAAAATCATTCTTAAGTATTTATGAAATACTAAAGACCAATGGCTTATCTATAGAGAACCTGACTTGAGGAGCCATCTGCTGTAAGAGTTTCAAGCAGCACAAGCAGTGGTGGATTCTGTATGTGAGGCATAGTATATCGCAGCATCAGATGCAACAAAGGAAGCGGTATGGCTACAAAAAATTTTGGGTGAATTGGAAGTGGCGCCTGCCCTGGGTGGCCTTGTTTCGGTGTACTGTGATAGCTGGAGCAATTGCCCAAGCCAAAGAGCCAAAATCGCATCACCGCACCAAGCATATATTGCGTTGCTACCACCTTGTACGAGAAATCATGGAATGAGGTGATGTCGAGCTTCGAAAGATCGACGGAAAGGAGAACCTAGCCGACTCATTTACTAAAGCTCTCAAAATCAAGGAGCTCGATGAACACAAATGGAAGATGGGTATTAGATACTGTTCCAATTGGCTCTAGTCCAAGTGGGAGTTGTTAGGAAATATGTCCTATAGCCAATCATGTAGCTTATAAACGGTTGTGATTCATTGTACATGATTTATTTGATTAATAAAAGTTATTTTGGCAGTACAACATATTTTTATCTTCCAATAGAACTCTTATATGTTGTAGTCCTTAGAATTACATTTATTCAAGAAAGGAGGAATTATCAAGTAATTCTAAATGGGTTCACGACCAAATGATACGTTATTACCTAGGACAATAACGTAGTTAAGTATAGGTCATTGTGTGAAATATATGTTAGTTTATCCTCTTAAACCAGGGAGTGTATGACATTAGTATGGCATGCAGGTGAGTGTAGGAGTACATTTACTGAATAGTGGCTCACCTCTGTTGAGTACTCTACTGTCAAGGGTATCTCACGAAGGGCAATGGGTATAAGTGTCCCTTTGACCTGAGACTATCTGGTGACTTAGTAAGCAACTCACTGTACTTAGGCGCTGGACTACCTGGATTTCTAATCCAGTGATGGAAGGTTGCTGGGTATAGTCAAGTACTTATTAAATTAGTGATGAGGCAAGATGGAATTGTCCACTCTAAGTATTAAAGTTAATACTCAGTTTGTTTTTTAATTTTGCAAACCTTGGCCAGGGTAATCCATGTGAGGAGTCAAAGGATTATACATGTTGAAACACACTTAGATGTTTTGGAAGTTGGCAGTGAACTATAATTCATCTTGAGTATTTGGACAAGGGGCTGAATTATATAGTAACCATAGCCTAGGTTCCTGAATATTGCTTTGTATACATTCGGTCTATTCGGATGTCGGGTTCCATTGCTAGATGGTCACATCGATTGGTATAGGAAGTGTTCCTATGCTACCGACTTAAATTCGAACCTATGGAGTCACACACATAGTCAGGTGACCTGGAGACAGGCTTAACCCATGATCTAAGTGTGACTTGGTCATATGGGTAATACCAAGTTTGTACTAGCAATAATGTCTAGCTAGCACTGGGCATTAGCGGTTGTACTTATTCTAGGGATGAAGATCTATAGAGATAGATCAAAGAAGCTGCTGGGATTATCACAGTCAACGTACATCGAGACTATGCTGAAAAGGTTCAACATAGAAAATTTCAAGAAAGGCTATCTTTCGATAGGTCATGGGATTTCACTCTCTTAGAAGGATTGTGCAACAACTCTTGACGAGAGGGAACGTATAAGTAGGATTCCATATGCTTCGGTAGTGGGTTCTATTATGTACGCCATGACATGTACGAGACCGGACGTAGCATATTCACTAGGAGTAGTGAGTAGATACTAGTCTAACCCAGGTGAAGCACATTGGCAAGTGGTGAAAATCATCCTTAAGTATTTATGAAATACTAAAGACCAATGGCTTATCTATGGAGAACCTGACTTGAAGCTTGTGGGATATACTGACTCCAGTTTTCAGTCAGACAAAGATGATAGCAAAAGTGTATCAGAGTTTGTCTTTACCCTAAATGGAGGAGCGATCTGCTGTAAGAGTTTCAAGCAACACACAGTGGTGGATTCTGTATGTGAGGCATAGTATATCGCAGTATCAGATGCAACAAAGGAAGCGGTATGGCTACAAAAATTTTTGGGTGAATTAGAAGTGGCGTCTGCCCTGGGTGGCCTTGTTTCGGTGTACTGTGATAGCTCTAGAGCAATTGCCCAAGCCAAAGAGCCAAAATTGCATCACCGCACCAAGCATATATTGCGTTGCTACCATCTTGTACGAGAAATCATGGAATGAGGTGACATCGAGCTTAGAAAGATCGACGGAAAGGAGAATCTAGCCGACTCATTTACTAAAGCTCTCAGAATCAAGGAGCTCGATGAACACAAATGGAAGATGGGTATTAGATACTGTTCCAATTGGCTCTAGTCCAAGTGGAGTTGTTAGGAAATATGTCCTATAGCCAATCATGTAGCTTATAAACGGTTGTGATTCATTGTACATGATTTATTTGATTAATAAAAGTTATTTTGGCAGTACAACATATTTTCATCTTCCAATAGAACTCTTATATGTTGTAGTCCTTATAATTACATTTATTCGAGAAAGTAGGAATTATAAAGTAATTCTTAAATGGGTTCACGACCAAATGATACGTTATTACCTAGGACAATAACGTAGTCAAGTGTAGGTCATTGTGTGAAATATATGTTAGTTTATCCTCTTAAACCAGGGAGTGTATGACATTAGTATGGCATGCAGGTGAGTGTAGGAGTACATTTACTGAACAGTGGCTCACCTCTGTTGAGTACTCTACTATCAAGGGTATCTCACAGAAGGGCAATGGGTATAAGTGTCCCTTTGACCTGAGACTATTGGTGACTTAGTAAGCAACTCACTGTACTTAGGTGCTGGACTACCTGGATTTCTAATCCAGTGATGGAAGGTTGCTGGGTATAGTCAAGTACTTATTAAATTAGTGATGAGGCAAGATGGAATTGTCCACTCTAAGTATTAGAGTTAATACTCGTTTGTTTTTAATTTTGCAAACCTTGGCCAGGGTAATCCATGTGAGGAGTCAAAGGATTGTACATGTTGAAACACACTTAGATGTTTTTGGAAGTTGGCAGTGAACTACAATTCATCTTGAGTATTTGGACAAGGGGCTGAATTATATAGTAACCATAGCCTAGGTTCCTGAATATTGCTTTGTATACATTTGGTCTATTCGGATGTCGGGTTCATTGCTAGATGGTCACATCGATTGGTATAGGAAGTGTTCCTATGCTACCGACTTAAATTCGAACCTATGGAGTCACACACATAGTCAGGTGACCTGAGATAGGCTTAACCATGATCTAAGTGTGACTTGGTCATATGGGTAATACCAAGTTTGTACTAGCAATAATGTCTAGCTAGCACTGGGCATTAGCGGTTGTACTTATTCTAGGGATGAACTTGAGTTAGTTTGTAACTCAAGTAAATTTTTGGGATTTATTCAGACCCATTGTGGGATAGGACATGAACCATAGACCAATGGTTGGCTTGATGATAGAGTGGTTTAGATATGGTTTTAAAGTAGTTTGAATCGAATATCCAATATAGCCTCTGTTCGTTTATTTATGAATTTTGAAATTATAAATTACTTTAAATTGGAAATTAAATGAGTCCAACGCGAAGTATGGTTCGAGATCTTCGCATGGGTTCTTCCTAATTTTAATTTGAACTTCAAACGATTTAATCTGATTATTTTTATATATATATAAATATTTTTATATTATTGTTGCGGGCAGCCAAGGAGAGTTTAAGACTTTAGAAAATTTATGATTCTGCCATTATGTTAAATTACGATTCTGCCATTGAGATGGCGTGAATTTAAAAATTCGTATAAATTATGTTTTTTTCATTGGATGATGAGAATTTAAAATTTTATTTAAATTACGATCTTGCTATTGAGATGATATGAATCCGTAAATTTGTTTTATAAAATTTTTTTATAAAATTTTCTTTACGCATTGACGAGGTAACGCACATTACCCATCCTCTTTCGAAGATTGAATATTATCGTATCGTAAAACAAATTCAAAAAGGTTGTTATGGGTTGCTTTATGATGGGTTTATTTAAGAAACTTTTTCTCAACTTCGAGGAGGACTGTAGCAGAAAGAAGAGTCCAAAAATCAGAGAAGTCCAAGAAGAGAGGGTCTCTTTTCTTGAAGAAGAGTTCTCCATCCCTTCTGATTCCAAATCCCCTGTCTCAAGGTTTCTTGGTGTGCGTTCGAAATAGAGGAGTGGCACGTGTGACTCTCACAAGGCATCAAGAGGAAACTATTCATAGGAGATTAGATCTACATCAGTTTCTGCATCAGGTACGCAAACTAACAAGTATAAAAATTTATCTTTAAATTTTGCATGCTTTCAATTACAGATATACATGACGTATTTTATAAATTTAATTAGATTAAATTTAAATAAAATACATGCATACAAATAAATCTAAGATCCTAGGGCATCGTAAAATCAATTTCTTCCTTCACATAGGGCCATAGGCATAGCACAAAAACTATGTACCCTGGATTCAGCCTATTCACATCACTACACACCAAATTGATCTTGGTTTAGCACATATACTGAGGTTGATGAGGGAAGTATGACTCTTGGAGATGATCACCTTTGCAAGGTGGCTAGGATTGGCACAGTGAGGGTAAGAATGTTTGATAGGATAATATAAATTCTTACCAATGTAGCATGTCACAGAGCTCAAGAAGAATCTGGTATCACTTGGGTATCTTGAGTAGAGTGATTATAGATTGAACGGTCATGCCAGGAGTGATGTTCTAAACATCTTCAATGAAGCAATGGTAGTGATGAGAGGGAGAAGGATCTCATATCTCCTTAATCACTAAGAGAGAGAAATATGTGTGGATGGGAGAGAGAACAACCCACGTAGAGAGAAAAAATTAGATGAGAGAGAAAGTAGTGCTAGAGAGAGAAAGTCAGCAAAGAGAGAGAAAAGCCATTCATGTCTTTAAATTAATGCATCCCCTCTTGTAAGAGAGAGAAAATGCATTCGAGAGAGAGAATGGGTAGAGAGGAGAGAGAGAAAAGCATCCTTTCATCTAAAGAGAGAAGACATGAGGAGAGAGAGAGGAGGCGACATTCTAAGGTTCTCACATCCTTTAGTGAGAGAGAGGGTGGTGGTGTGTTGAGAAAAGAGAGAAAAACTCCTTTTTTGGGAGATCTTACATAAATCGTAGGGTCTAGGTTTAAATACATGGCCAGCTGGCTTGCTCCTGACTTAGAAAAACTTCCATGACTAACCCAATGAGATTAAGTTAACCCTAAGCTCATACACCCTAAACTTGACTCAATCTTAAAATCCTTGGACTTACATCAAGCCAATACAAGTAGCCTCCTCAAATCTCATACCTATCATGAGCTTTGAAATAATCTAGAGCTCAAAACAACTTCTAGAACCCTCCATAATGCCTCATGAAGTGTGGATCTTGGTCTTTCCATGTTCTCCCAGTCCTTGGAAGCACCACATTAGGTCCAACAAGTAGTGAAGGAAATTTTGGGAGTTGGTGCAATATATAAAGTAGCGTAAGGATAAGAAAACTATTCAAGGAAACATAATGATTATTAAAGTGGCATACCAGTAGGATTCCGAAAGCAAACTTTCATATACTGAATTGGAATACTATAGCATTTTTTACATAAAAAGATGCCTAAGGTATATTCTATAAATAAATGGACAAGATAACAAGAACATAATAACTTGTGTTTAAATTTGTTTTGAGGGAATGAATAATAAATAAATAAATAGGAACCTTAAATTAATTAATGTGGTTGACATTTCATGTCAAGTAGAACTACAATAACGTTATAGAATTAGTAAGTGATATTTTTTTCAACCTATATGGTTTCTTTGTTAGGAATGGCTTAATCTTTCATTTTTATTGATTTCAATGCTAGAACTAATACCTATTATTCATATTTAAGTGATGATAAATGACTCCATAA
>UESW01004832.1:471757-497767 GCA_900491605.1 Calamus simplicifolius | reverse complement strand
GTTTGAGTTTGAGGCTTTCAATGAACTTATGATTGATTTTAAATCTTGAAAAAGAAGTATAAGTTTTTGAAAAATGATATTATTAGCTAAAAGTAAAAATGAATTAGCTTTAGAAGTTAAGAACTTAACTAATGAAAAAGAAGAACTTAGCAAAGAAAGAGATAATCTTAATCAAGAAATAGATTTGTTAAATCTGAAACTAAAAACTCAACAAAAGATTTAAAAGATCAATTAGAAACTTTAGCTTTAGAAAAAGAACAGCAAGTTAAAGAAAATGACTCTCTTAAGAAAGATGTTAAAAAATATAAAGACATTGTTGAGAAATTCACCTTAAGTTCAACTAAACTTAACATGATCTTAGATAGTCAAAAAGCTGTTTTTGACAAAGCAGGTTTAGGGTATAACACATTAAGGAAACAAAAATCTTTAAAGAATTTTTTGTAAAAGCCAACCAAAGTAATATAACTTGTTTCAAATGTAATGAAAAAGGTCATAAATCATTTGAATGCAAAATTAAATAATAACAACAAGTTAAATGTTAAAGCAAAGAAAATATGGGTTCCGAAAGGAACAATTTTGTTGCTACTAACCATGAAGGACCCAAGAAAGCTTGGGTACCTAAACATAAAGTTTAAATTATGTTGCAGGAATGTCTTGTAGCCAAAAGATCAAAGAAAAAGTGGTACCTTGATAGTGGCTGCTCAAGACATATGACGGGTGACAAAGATGAATTCATCACCCTGGAAGAAAAGAAAGGTGGAGTTGTTACGTTTGGCGATAACGGTAAAGGTCAAATTATGGGCCTTGGTAAAGTTCATATAACTCCATCTACATTTATTGATAATGTACTTTATGTTGATGGTTTGAAGCATAATCTAATTAGTATAAGCCAATTATGTGATAAAAACTTTAATGTTTCATTTAAATCTTCTGTATGCACTGTAACTAATTCTATTGATGATAGCATTGTATTTACTGGTTATAGACATGGCAATGTTTACTTGGTTGATTTAGAAAAATTATCTTTGAGTGATCATTGCTTAATTGCTGACAATGCTAATATAAATGAAATTAGTTGGTTGTGGCATCGTAGATTAGGTCATGCAAGCACACACCTTATTTCAAAACTAATTAAAATGGATTTAGTTAAAGGATTACCTAAACTAGATTTTGAAAATAATAAAATATGTGATGCATGTCAATTTGGAAAACAAACTAGAAGTTCTTTCAAATCTAAAAACATTGTTTCAACTTCTAGGGCACTAGAGCTACTTCACATGGATCTTTTCGGACCAACTAGAACCACAAGTCTAGGAGGAAAGAAATATGGTCTAGTGATTGTAGATGATTATTCTAGATATACTTGGGTAATGTTTTTAGCTCACAAAGATGAGACTTTCTCGATATTCCTGAAATTCTTCAAGAAAGTCACAAATGAGAAAAACACTACTATAGTATCTCTAAGAAGTGATCATGGAACAGAATTTGAAAATCACTTATTTGAAAGTTTTTGTTCTGAAAATGGAATTAATCATAATTTTTCAGCCCCTAGGACTCCACAGCAAAATGGTGTAGTTGAAAGGAAAAATAGGACTCTAGAAGACATGGCCCGTACCATGCTATGCGAAAGTAACTACCAAAGTACTTTTGGGCGGAAGCTATTAACACAGCATGTTACATCTTAAATAGAGCCTTAATAAGACCAATCTTAAAGAAAACACCTTATGAATTATGGAATGAAAGAAAACCAAATATAAAATACTTTCATGCATTTGGATGTAAATGTTTCATTCATAATAATGGTAAAAACAATTTAGGAAAATTTGATGCTAAATCTGATGAAGGAATCTTTTTAGGTATTCAACAACTAGTAAAGCTTATAGAGTATTTAACAAGAAAACCTTAGTAGTTGAAGAATCCATTCATGTAGTTTTCGATGAATCTTTAGCATCTAGTTCTGAAAAGCTTGATGATGAGGAAGATACAAACATAATTGAAAAAGATCTTGAAAAACTTAATATTGAAGTATCTTCTGATCATGAACAAGAAGCTAAAGATGATGATTCACATAAGGACGATGATGTCAATATTGATCATAATGATATAGATCTTCCAAGAGACTGGAGATATGCTCATAGTCATCCCAAGGAATTGATTATAGGCGATCCATCTCAAGGAATAAGAACTAGATCATATATGAGAAATATTAGTAATCATCTTGCATTTGTATCACAAATTGAACCTAAAACTATAGAAGAAGCTGAAAAAGATAATAATTGGATGTTAGCAATGCAAGAAGAACTAAATCAATTTACAAGAAATAATGTTTGGACTTTAGTTGAAAGACCTAAAAATCATTCAGTAATAGGATCAAAATGGGTTTTTAGAAATAAACTAGATGAAAATGGCATAGTAATTAGAAACAAAGCTAGATTGGTTGCTAAAGGATATAATCAAGAGGAAGGTATTGATTTTGATGAAACCTTTGCACCTGTAGCTAGATTAGAAGCCATTAGGCTATTACTTGCATTTGCATGTCATATGAATTTTAACTTATTTCAAATGGATGTAAAAAGCGCATTTTTAAATGGATTTATAAATGAAGAAGTTTATGTAGAACAACCACCAGGTTTTGAAGATCACGAATTTTCAAATCACGTTTTTAAATTGCACAAAGCTTTATATGGTTTGAAACAAGCACCTAGAGCTTGGTATGATAGGTTAAGTAAATTCTTAATAGAAAATGATTTTACAAGAGGAAATGTTGATAAAACTTTGTTTTTGAAAAGAAAAAGTAAAGATTTACTTGTAGTACAAATATACGTAGATGACATTATTTTTGGTGCTACTAACGATTCTCTTTGTCAAGAATTTGCAAAGTTGATGCAGGGAGAATTCGAGATGAGCATGATGGGAGAACTCAACTTCTTCCTTGGACTCCAGATCAAACAAAGCAAAGAGGGAATCTTTATCAACCAAACAAAATACACAAGAGAACTACTCAAAAAGTTTGGTATGGAATCAATGAAACCCCTCGGAACTCCAATGAGTCCTTCATGCAAGCTGGACAAAGATGAAGAAGGTAAAAAGGTTGATCAAAAGTATTATCGAGGTATAATCGGATCCCTTCTTTATTTAACAGCAAGTAGACCAGATATTATGTTTTCAGTATGTTTATGTGCTAGATTTCAATCTGAACCTAAAGAATCACATTTAATAGCTGTTAAAAGAATACTAAGATATGTAAGTGGAACAAAAAATGTAGGTTTATGGTATTCTAGAGACTCCACATTAAATCTAATTGCATATTCAGATTCTGATTATGCTGGATGTAAATTAGATAGAAAAAGCACAAGTGGTGCATGCCAATTCTTAGGAAGTAACTTAATCACATGGTTTAGCAAAAAGCAAAATTCAGTTGCATTATCAACTACTGAAGCTGAATATGTAGCAGCTGGAAGTTGCTGTGCGCAAATCCTATGGATTAAGCGACAACTTGAAGACTATGGTATCACACTTGATAAACACCCATAAGATGTGATAACACTAGTGCAATTAATCTAACTAAAAATCCAATTCAACATTCAAGAACTAAACACATAGAAATTAGATATCATTTTATAAGAGAACATGTAGCAAATAATGAAATTGTCTTGATTATGTTAACACTGAAGAACAATTAGCTGACATATTTACTAAACCTTTAAATGAAGAAAGATTCTGTTATCTTAGAGGAGAGTTAGGTATTTGTGATCCTTTAGAATGAATTTGAAACCCCTAAGGAAATTTATCTAAGATTCTTTCAAATCTTTGAATCTTAAGGAAATCTTATCTAGAATTCATATCTAATTGATTCACTCATATCCAATGATTATTTATCAATTTTTATGATCATATTCCGGACACATTTCAGAAATTTCATGTTTTTGGTCTGAAATGGTCTCGGAGCCGACTCGGTGCGTATCGGAGTCGACTCGGTTTCACTGAAACTCTCGAGTCGACCCCTCTTCGGCGCGAGTCGACTCCATGTCGGGATGGCCTTTCTGTGTCTGTCCGAGTCGACCCCTGGGTTTGCGCGAGCCGACTCGAAGTGGTCCCAAGTTGATTTATCTAGGGCAGAGTCGACTCGCCGCTCATTTCATTCGACCCAATCTTTAAAATACTCTCTCAAAACTCTTCCAAACCTTCCAAACTCCAAATCCCTTTTATCACCTCCAATCATCAAATGGCACCCAAAACTAGAGGATCTAGTCTTGCGCGGGCGGCGTCAAGCGGAAGCGCCGTGAAGAAGACGGTGAAGCGTCCGGTGCGTGAGCCTTCTCCAAGCACGGATTCCACTTCATCTGCTTCTACTCCGACTGCTACTCCTGCTGCCACTTCTTCCCAGGTAGATCGTCTAGCGGATAGGATCATTACTACTGGTAGGAAGGTGGATTTTGAATTGTTTGAGAATGAGGGTTTCTTGTTGGGAGACAGCTGATTGAGATGGGATGGGAGAAATTTGTTCTCTAGAGTGCCCGACTTATCCCTCTTTGGTTAAGGAATTTTACAAGAATTGTCTAGAGGAGATCATGGCTTAGTAGCAATGTGAGAGGAATCAGACTATCTGTTACTGCTGAGATTCTATCTAGATTGTTGGAATTACCCTTGTCTGGCACTTCCACCTTTTCTTCTGATGACCGCGCCCCAGCTTTATCCAGATTATTAAACCGGGATGTGGTTGGATTTGAAGAGGTTTTGCTAATCAGCTTTCTTTAGAATTGAGATTACTACACAATATTGCAGTAGGATACTCTTTCCTAAAACTGGTAGATTTGACTATGTTTCGGAAGAGATATCTTTGTAATGGATGCCATAGTGACAGGCAAGCCTATCAATCTTCCCAGCATGATTCTATGGTACATAGCAGACTGTGGAGGGAAAAGAAAATCTAGTCTGCCTTATGGGATGATCCTTACAAAGATTTTTCGAAGCCAAGGTGTGTGATTTCTGATAATGAGCCTATGAAGAATCTAAGACACACTGATTTTTATAGCCTGGCAACAATTCATCGGATGGGATTTATCAAAAAGAATGGAAATGGGAAAGGAAAGGAGTGACAGAAGATAGAGCTACAGATACTGAGGCTGCAGGACCCTCTGTTAGACATCCTTCACCTGCACCTCCGAGCCCTTTGATTTCTGCCTCTGCTCCAGCCCCAGTTCCATCTTTGATCAGCCTTCATCTTCTGCTAGTTTTTCAGATCAACAACTTATGCAACTCAAAGCCTTATTTGATGATCAATCTGAAAGCTTAAAACTGATTTTGAGAATAAATTTATGAATTTGAGAGAAACTCTTTACTTGATGATCGTATCTCTAAGATAGAGTCCACTCTCAGCTCTTCTTCGGCATCCTTAAGTGGTGATCTCAAAAATATTTTTGAAGAACTTAAGGATATATGCGGAGATGGAGAGACATATGCCAAGTGCAACGCGGAGCTTCAAGACAAGATTCAGACTGCGTGCACCTTTGTTGATGAGACTCAAGGATATGTAAAAATTCAATCTGAAGGAATGAAAAATATAGTAGATCATTTAACTAGAATTGTAAGAACTCATTTTTGAGTTTAGAGTTTCAATCCTTGTTTTGTACTGAAGTTTTTATTATGCTTTCATTTTGAAATCAATGTACTGAACATTTTGATGTATTAGACTTTTAATGAAATGAATTCTCTATTTGATTACTCAATTTTCCTTATTTCAATGATTGAATGAAATTTGAATGAATGTTTATGATTCTCTACCTTTTTGTTGATAACAAAAAAGGGGGAGAATTTTATAGTTCTATGATTGTGAAGAAATCAAAGTAATCAATGAGATAAACAATGGGATATTTATTTAAGTTTCATAGGGGGAGCTACCTCATTAAGGGGGAGCCTAAGCCTAACTATGAAAACAAAATAAATTCACTATCAATCATGCATAAACTCAATGTTTTTGTCATCATCAAAAAGGGGAGATTGTTGAGAATTATTGAAAATAATTGCCCCAACTTTTTGATTTTGATGATTACTAAAAGCCATTGAGTTCATTAAAGATGTAATGAGTTTATTTAAATGAGCAATAAATTTATTTTGAACAATCAATGAAATGCTCAAGTTTGACTTAATCAATTTTGAAAGAAACTTTAAGCTCAATATTCAAACTTTCAAAAGAAATGTTATAATTCATGTTTTATTCAATAAGTTTTTGGAATAGTTCTTGAATCAATTCTTAATGTCAATTTTATTGAATTCAAGTCAAAACAATGAATTAAAATGAATCTGGAACGATTTTAATGTCAATCAGAAAAGTTTCTGATTTTTGATACGTTCCGGAGCCGACTCCTGAGTTTCAGAGTCGACTCCGCTCAGTGTACAGAAATGTGCATCTGTGTCGAGTCGACCCACGAAATTTGTCGAGTCGACCCCTGATTCTGTCGAGCCGACTCCTGACTGTGCGAGTCGACTCCGCTCAGACACCAGAAGAGTATTTTTTTGCACTCTCGAGTCGACCCCAAGCCTTTCACGAGTCGACTCCCGACTTTCAGGAGTCGACACTTCACTTTTAGCGAGTCGACCCCTAACCTTTATAAACATTTCTATTTTTGGTAAGACGAGCTCGAGCCGACTCGGAAAAGCATGAGTCGACTCCAGCAAATCTGGGCGATTTTTACGATGACACTCAGCTCCAACGGTAAGATTTTTGAATAACGGCTATTTTTCCTTGTCTCTAACGGATATATTTTTGCAGAATCTATAAATAGAGGAGCTCTTTTCAATCAAACAATAGAGAAAATCAAAAAGAGAGAAAAGAATATCTTTCAAAAGAGGGAAAAACAGAGCTTATTGGAAAAATCTTCTAGCTCAAAGGAGAGTGATTCAAAAGGAGTGAAATCAAAGAGGAAGTTTCGTCTGCTCCTTCTCATCAATCCACAAGAGTCAAAAGAAAATCCAAAGCGTTTCAAAGATCAAATCGAAGGATTTTCAAAAGAAGAAAAAGCTTCATCTCAACTCCAAAGTCTTCAACGGTCAAGAATCTTGCTGAGGCCTGATTCAACACTTCAAGAGGAGTTAAAGAGAAGAAGGAAGAAAGCCAAAGCCACTACCATCTGCAATACATCAGGCTTTTCTAACTCTTTATTTTATACTTCATTTGTATATTTGCTCAAGGGGAGCATTTCATTATTTAAACTCTTATTTTATTGTTGCTGATTCAATCAGTGGATTGAATCAGTGGAGGTTGATACCTCGTTGCAAGCCGGAGTGCTTGTGTTGGGTTAGTTGTGAGCCCGTGAAAAACAACGTGTAGGGTTTTGGCTGGTAAGCCCGAGTTAAAACCAGCTGGGTTCGTTGTGCACCCGGAAAACAACAAGTTTGAGTTGTGAGCTTGGAAAACAACTCGGCTGTAATCTAGAGAGATTATAGTGTGGACCCAAGTGAATCTTGGGAGTGGACGTAGGTGTTGGTTGCACCGAACCACTATAAAATTATCTTGTGTTTGCCGTGCCATATTTTCTCTCTCTCTATCTCTCTTTATCTGTTTGTGCATTGCTTTAAGTTAGCTTCTCACTTGCACATCTTGCTAACTAATCAAAAAGTTAAAAAGTCTTAAATTTTTTAAGAACCCAATTCACCCCCTCCCCTCTTGGGTTGCCATCTGGGCCAACAACTTTTATTGAACAAAAATCAATTCATATAATATCTCAATCTCTGTTGATGATATAATTGTCATGTGCATGTAATTTTTTGTAAATTATTTGTTGTATATCTTTGTATTACAATTTAGCATTTTATGTCTCTAGTATCTAATATGATGTTCATCTCCTCCCATGATACATCTTAATGCTAGTCAAAGATAATTGTCATATACATAGAAAAATTTCTAAAGTATATGTTGTATATCATTGTAGTACATGTTTAGTACATAATGTCATTAATATCTAATGTTATGTTTATAACCTTCCATGATATGTTTTAATGATTTATTTAACTATTCTTTGGAGTTGAGAAAAGGCTCCTTACGACCCCTTCTTCTCAATAAGTGCTTTATTTGTATGACTTATAGAATACATAAATTTATTCTTTTCTCATCTTAATATACTTATGAAATAAAAGATAGGATTCTTATCCCCCTATTTTAGTCATTTGATCTTGGATCCTCCTTTAATCAATCAAATATTAATGCTTACCTTCATATAATATTACTTTTAATTCTATTTGTAGCTGATGTCTCCCCTCTTGTTGAGGGCAGTTACCTCTTATCTTTCCCAAAACTAGCTAAAGAATCATTTCCAAAATAAACCTCTTTCTAGTTGTCATTGTACTCCATTTAAAATTTCTTCTCAAATGTGAAGCCTCAAAAGACTGAATTTAATGTTCCAATGCAAGGTTCTAGAATGTCATTTGTGAGCATACCACCGTCAAAGACAAGGTGTCTGTTGCCGCCAAATCACTTGCGATGAGCGTCGGGTGAGCTGAGATCTCCGCAGGCCTTCGAGGATGCAGAGAGGTCACCATCTTCCTTCTAGAGCCTGCAAAAAAAGTCCCGGACCGGTGGTTCCGATGGGGACTCTTCGACACCCAAGTCAGTGGTTTGTAGAATAGGAATGTTGGATATCAACAGAGCTTGAGTGAAAGAGAGCGAGAGAGATCCCCTTGCATTGAGCTCGGGTCCTTTTCTTATACCTGTTTGGGGGTCCCGTTTACCTCGTTCCGTTGGAACCTTCGAATCTTTCTCATTGGGATAAGTTTCTTTGAACGGCAGGTGGTTAAGCCGTTGCTGGATGAGGGCCGCTTGTAGCGGTAACTACCAAATGTGCTAATACTTGCTCATGATTTCAATGGCGAGGTGCACGGCAATAGTCCTCGAATCATGGGATCTGTTGTATGAGATAGGTTATTGTGCATGCGAAAGACCGAAGCTATTGTCGGAGGCCGGCGCTAGAGGCCGGCGCTGGAGGCCGACGCTGGAGGCCGGAGCCAAAGGCCAGCGCTGGAGCTGGCACTGGAGGTCGACGCTGGAGCTAGCGCTGGAGGCCGAAGCTGGAGATTAGCGCTGGAGGCCGACGCTGGAGGCCGGAGCCAAAGGCCAGCTGGCACTGGAGGTTGGCGCTGGAGGCCATCGCTGGAGGCCGACGCTGGAGGCTGGCGCTGGAGGCTAGCACTGGAGCTGGCGCTGGAGCTGGCACTGGAGGCCAGCGCTAGAGGCCGGAGCCAAAGGCCAGCGCTGGAGCTGGCGCTGGAGGCCGGCGCTGGAGGCCGGTGTTGGAGGCTATCGTTGGAGGCCGACGCTGGAGGCCGTCGCTGGAGGCCGACGCTGGAGGCCGACACTAGAGGTGCCGGGCGGCTGGGAGTTGCCGGTGCTGCCTAGCTTGGACACGCCGGGGCCGGCTAGGAGGTGTCGGCCATGGAGCTGTCGGCCTTGGAGCTATCAGCTTTGGAGCTCTCGGCCATGGAGCTCTCGGCCTTGGAGCTGTCGGCCTTGGAGCTTAGAGCAATTTTGTGCGCGTGGCTTTGAGGCCATAAACGCTATAGTGGCCGAAGGGTCCTTTGGAGGCCGAAGGGTCCTTTGGAAGCCAAAGGGGGGCTCCGTTGGTTTCCTTCCTTAACAGTTTTCTAACGGCATTGGATCAGCCACATCAGATGCCCCCTTGCCCCTGAGATGAAGCGGGCCCACCCTAGCAAGGCGAAAGGGGCGTTACCTCCTAAGTGGCTGATCCCTACCTGACTTTGGGTCTTCAACTTTGACATGATGTTTGGATGTGGGTCCCCGTCCACATGCCATGGAGGCAGAGAGCCAGTGAGGCCGCAATGATGCTCCTGAGGTAGAGGGAGTTGTTGAGCCTTTTTCGTAGATGTTTGCCTTTGCATCGTGTTTGATGTCGACGTCGATTACAGGCTTGAGAGCTTGGGAGCGGATGCCCGTCAACTATGAGCTGGGGAGTTGGCTTCTCCCAGCTGAGTTGTCTTGGGGCTTCTCAGTTATATGTTGCAAGTGTGTAATTTAAACAAAGGTATTACCCGATTGGTGGTTGGCCGCTGATACAGAGTTGAGGCTGTTGAGTCCGAAATAAAGCCATTGAGGCTGTAACAAAGCCGCTGAGGCAAAGTTGAGGCCATCGAGAGCCTTTGAACCCCGGAGGATGACTCGAGAGTTGCTGGGATTCGACCATGCTCGGGAGCCTTTAACCCCGGAGGGTGACCAGAGAGTTGAGAGTTGTCAGGTGACTTTTCATCCTGGAGGGTGACCTGAGGGTGCTTGGACCAAGCTCTTTAAAGAAATTGGCCTCCTCCTGCAGAGTTGATGACCTGCCTCGCAGGGAACCGTGTTGATTGAAGGAGCGGGGGGGACAAGGGCAGCTGGAATGGAATCCGTAGGAGGTATTGGGCTTGGATTGCCGACACGGAGCCGGGCTTGAGTGTGGAGGGGAGACTCGGGCTTGAGTGTGCTGACGCGGAGCCAGGCTTGGAGGTGCCGATGCGGAGCCGGGCTTGAGTGCGCCGATGCGGAGATGGGCTTGAGTGCGCCGATGCGGAGATGGGCTTGGATGTGCCGATGCAGAGCCGGGCTTGGAGGTGCCGACGCAGAGCCAGGCTTGAGTGCACCGATGCGGAGCTGGGCTTGGAGGTGCCGACGCGGAGCCGGGCTTGGAGGTGCTGACGTGGAGACGGGCTTGGAGGTGCCAACGCGGAGCCGGGCTTGAGTGTGCCGATGTGGAGCCAGGCTTGAGTGCGCCGATGCGGAGCCGGGCTTGGAGGTGCCGACACAGAGATGGGCTTGAGTGTGCCGACGTGGAGCCAGGCTTGAGTGCGCCAATGCGGAGCCGGGCTTGGAGGTGCCGAAGCGGAGCCGGGCTTGGAGGTGCCGATGCAGAGACGGGCTTGGAGGTGCCAATGTGGAGCCGAGCTTGAGTGTGCCGACGTGGAGCCGGGCTTGAGTGCGCCGATGCGGAGCCGGGCTTGGAGGTGCCGACGCGGAGCTGGGCTTGACTGTGCCGACGCAGAGACGGGCTTGAGTGTGCTGACGCGGAGCTGGGCTTGAGTGCACCGATGCGGAGCCGGGCTTGGAGGTGCCGACGTGGAGCCAGGCTTAGATGTGCCGACGAGGAGCCGGGCTTGAGTGTGCCGACGCGGAGCCGGGCTTGCGTGCGCTGATGCAGAGCTGGGCTTGGAGGTGCCGATGCGGAATCGAGCTTGGCTGTGCCGATGCGGAGCCGGGCTTGAAGTGCCGACGCGGAGCCGGGCTTGAATGTGCCAACGTGGAGCCGGGCTTGGAGGTGCCGATGCGGAGCCGGGCTTGAGTGCGCCGATGCGGAGCCGGGCTTGAGTGCGCCGACGCGGAACCGGGCTTGGAGGAGCCGACGCGGAGCCGGGCTTGGAGGTGCCGACGCGAAGACGGGCTTGAGTGTGCCAACACGGAGCCAGGCTTGGAGGTGCCGACGCGGAGCCAGGCTTGGAGGTACCAATGCGGAGACGGGCTTGGAGGTGCCGATGCGGAGTCGGGCTTGAGTGTACCGACGCAGAGCCGGGCTTGAGTGTACCGACGTGGAGCCAGGCTTGGAGGTGCCGATGCGGAGCCAGGCTTGGCTGTGCCGACGCAGAGCCGGGCTTGGAGGTGCCGATGCGGAGCCGGGCTTGGCTGTGCCGACGCAGAGCAGGGCTTGAATTGCTGGTGCGGAACCGGTCTTTTTGTGCCGACGCGGAGCCGGGCTTGAATTGCTGGTACGGAACCGGTCTTTTTGTGCCGATGCGGAGCCGGTCTTAAGTTGCCGGTGCAGAACTGGTCTTTTTGTGCCGATGTAGAGCCGGTCTTAAGTTGCCAGTGCGGAACCAGTCTTTTTTGCCGACGCGGAGTCGGTCTTAAGTTGCCGGTGCGGAATCGGTCTTTGGTGCCGGCACAGAGCCGGTCTTTGGTGCCGGCACGGAGCCGATCTTTGGTGCCGATGCGGAACCGGTCTTTTTGTGCCAACGCGGAGCCGGTCTTAAGTTGCCGGTGCGGAATCGGTCTTTTTTGCCGACGCAGAGTCGGTCTTAAGTTGCCGGTGCGGAACTAGTCTTTGGTGCCGATGCGGAGCCGGTCTTTTGAGACGCCAATGCGAGGTTGGTCTTGAATGCTAATGCAGAGTTGGTCTCCCCTGCATGACATTTTTAAGTATCAATGAAAGAAATACTATCTTAAGTGCAGCGTACTTAGCTCTTGCGGCACCCCTATTTTCCTTCTACAGACTTGAGCACTCCCGCTGGTGGTCTACCCCTCGGGGAATCAAATTGGTTGAAGTGGAGGTACCGCTGCCCTTACTTGGGCCTCCCTCTGTGTCACCGTCCATAGGAGAGAAGGCTACTTGGGCGGCGAGTGATGGCTCTTTAAGCTTTAAGTCATTGGTGAGCTTGAGATGGTGGACCTCTTGCTGGGAAGATTCCCAGCGGGATGAAGGATGGCTGGCCTGAGCAGCAAACCAAGAGCAAGCGGGAGCCTTTGCTCGTTGTTGTGTGGTCTTGAGATGTTGCTTCTGATGCTTCTGCTTAGCTCGCTGAAGGTGCCCCCCAGCATATAAGTGGTGAAATCTTTTTGGATTTTTTTTCCATCACTACCTTTATGATCCACCATTTTGATTAAAGGGGGACGAGGATATGAAAACTAGCATCTCTGATCTACCACCCCTACCTGGCGCGCCAATCTGTTGCCGCCAAATCACTTGCGATGAGCGTCGGGTGAGTTGAGATCTCTGCAGGCCTTCGAGGATGCAGAGAGGTCACCATCTTCCATCTAGATCCTGCAAAAAAGTCCCGGACCGGTGGTTCCGGTGGGGACCGTCCGATGCCCAAGTCAGTGGTTTGTAGAACAGGAATGTTGGATATCAACAGAGCTTGAGTGAAAGAGAGCGAGAGAGATCCCCTTGCATTGAGCTCGGGTCCTCTTCTTATACCTGTTTGGGGGTCCCGTTTACCTCATTCCATTGGAACCGTCGAATCTTCCTCGTTGGGATAAGTTTCTCCGAACGGCAGGTGGTTAAGCCGTTGCTGGATGAGGGCCGCTTGTAGCGGTAACTGCCGAACGTGCTAATACTTGCCCGTGATTTCAGTGGGCGAGGTGCACGGCAATAGTCTTCGAATCATGGGATCTGTTGTATGAGACAGGTTATTGTGCATACGAAAGACCGAAGCTATTGTCAGAGGCCGGCGCTGGAGGCCAGTGCTGGAGGCCGACGCTGGAGGCCGGAGCCAAAGGCCAGCGCTGGAGCTGGCGCTGGAGGCCGACGCTGGAGCTGGCGCTGGAGGCCGACGCTGGAGGCCGATGCTAGAGGCCAAAGCCAAAGGCTAGTTGGCGCTGGAGGCCGGCGCTGGAGGCAGTCGCTGGAGGCCTTCTGGAGCTGGCGCTGGAGGCCGGCGCTGGAGACCGGAGCCAAAGGCTAGCGCTGGAGGCCGGCGCTGGAGGCTAGCGCTGGAGGCCGATGCTGGAGGCCGACGCTGGAGGTGCCGGGCGGCTGGGAGTTACCGGTGCCGCCTGGCTTGGACACGCCGGGGCCGACTGGGAGGTGTCCGCCATGGAGCTGCCGGCCTTGGAGCTGTCGGCCTTGGAGCTCTCGGCCTTGGAGCTTAGAGCAATTTTGTGTGCGTGGCTTTGAGGCCATAAACGCTACAGTGGTCGAAGGGTCCTTTGGAGGCCAAAGGGGGGCTTCGGTTTCCTTCCTTAACGGTTCTCTAACGGCATTGGATCAACCACATCAGTGTCTAAACTTTAAATTTTCAAATTAAAAAGTTATAGATGGTTATAAAAATAATATAAGAATGAATTAGTTTTAGATTGTCAAAAGCAACCACCATAAAACCCATCATGCTCACTACTCTATTCTCTCTCACATGTTCTTTAAATATAGAATAAGCATGTAAATATATAAATATATATATATATATAAAGAATAAACATGTAAACAAAGACTTAGATGCAGCAAGTTAAATCAAAGTCAACTCGATAGAGCACGCTGCTAGATCCAGGCTAGTCCACTGAATTGAACTCAGGTTAGTATCAGATAAGGCCGAAAAGTTTTGGTCTCACACTCTCTTAACCCGAGTAGCATTCTTTTCTTATTTTATTGAACTAAAAAAAAATATTTTTTTAGCGCTTGTTTGATAATTTTCAAAAAGTATTTTTTTAAAAAAAAATCTAAGAGAAAGAGGAAAAGAGGATTGAAAAGCAAATACTATTTCTCCTATAATATTTATTATGGTGAATTAGAGAAAATATGTGTGAGCTCCATGGAAAATAAGAATAGAAAAGTTTTTCCTCTTATTTTCCTCCAACCAAATGGCAGGTTAGAAGAAAACAAATTAAGAAACTAGTAATTAATTAGCCAATTCTTCAGCACTGCTGTGAGCTTAATGGAACCTCATTATTCAGGGAATAACTTTTCCATTATTAATGATATATTATTATTATTATTTGCTAAAGCCGAGATTTAGCAAGGCTACGTCAAAATCTCTTGTTCCTCGCAACAATCGCAGACAATCAAATTCAGCAAGCCTCAACAACACCTCAGGTATGGCCAACATGGAAAGTTCTAGCAGATCAACTAGAACCATGCATAACCATCAAATATGCATGACCTCACACCTCTTTCTTTTTCCAAACAGCATATTCCAAATCCCGTTTTGCAACAAGTACAGTTGTCGATGGCTGCTGCTCCTGCTGGATCCTCAACATTGTCTCCAATGCACTACCTCCACCCACCGGCAGTGGCAACAAGCGTCCTTAGGCCGAACATTAACGTTCAAGGCCAAAGCAGCAGCACGACCAGCAATGCGATGCCAACTACTGCTGGCGGTGAGAATGTAAAAAAAGAGAAAACAACAAAATTTTTTTTTAGAGAGACTCAATTTTTTCATGGGTAACCTATCCTCTCAATAAATTCCTTGCCATCCATCACTTCTATATGCATTAGAGAATCTTTCTCTATGCTCAACCATGATAAGTGGACAAGCAATCATATCTACGTAGTATGCAGATAGCCTAATCTACTTTCTCACATAATTGGTAGCAATGTTATAAGATTATTGTTGAGATGGTTTTATATCATGTATAATTTTTTCAATTTGCACTTCCATTTCAAGCCATGAGCTGATAAGTCTCGTGACTCTCTTTCTAAATCTACTACCTTAATCTCCATCTTCTTGCAAATACAATGGTTCTCTGCTTGAATTTCAATAGTCCTTTCCTTTTGGTTTACACTGGCATACTTATTAAAAGTAATATCCTTAATGAAAATAAGTTTGGATGACTGAATATTTCCTATACATCATAGTCTATAATCCTTCACCCTGATGCCATAACATTCAAATATATACTTCTTTGCTCTTAATTTAAGTTTATATTATTAACATGAATATACATAGGATATGAATATATATAGGATAACCAAAAATCTTTAAACCAGAATTATCAACTGAATGATGAGACTGTACCTTTTAAAAAAATTTTAAATTGAAAATAATTGAGGCACAAAAAAAAAAAAAGATAACAATGCTTTTTTTTTTTCAAATCAGACCGACGTAAAGCATCGAAGGATAACAAGTTTTAACTATGCTTTTAAGCATCAAGCGATCGATTTTTGATGCCAATACTTCAAAGTGTGATTTAAATCGTGAGATGCCAATGCTTTTTAGAGTCGGCATCATATATTTATGCTTAAGTTTTTAAGAACGTTATTAATAATATTATTAGTACAAGGCCGACCACTGAAGCATTTCCCGACCTTTTGCTCAACATTGGAACTAGAAATCAGGATGCTGGGTCCATGCCATCAGAAGAAGTGCCAGCTCGCACAACCAACGTTCAAAGGCAGGGTGGCAATAGGCGCAAGGGCCAAAGAAAAGCTGTGAAGCCACCAAAATTTGAGGCCGGTAAGAAGCCTTCTAGTTAAACAGACTCAATACTCTAAATTAACATGGAACTTGATGATGGTGGGGGTTTGATAGCCTTTATGTTTAGTGAGGATGGACTTGCGGATGCTCTTGGTACGTAGGGCCATTAATTGGACCGTGGGTTTTAAGTTTGGATTTGCGGTCATGTTTTAAATATTCCTTCTTTGGTTTGATTTTGTATTATTATTATATAGTGTATGACTGTTGCTGCAGGCAATGCTAGCTTATGCTTTCTACAGTAGGGAGTCTGGGCTGATAAAGCTCCAGTGATGTGGAACTGATGAAGAAAATAACCCACCTGTACGTGTCATAGGTTTTGTAGCATGATGACACTCAATCACCTCTCCTGGACGTCGGGAACGGAGGTGCATCTCGAATCCTCGCTTCGCCGGAGTGCCTGCAAAGAAGTCCTGGGACCGAAGGGGGTCTCCGGCGGGACCCTCCGACGGCCAAGTTAGTGACTGAGGTCACAGCTGAAGAAGGGCTCGATTGAGCCCTATTTTGTGTGGAAAAGGGGGATCTTCGAGAGGAGGAATCCCTTTCTCAGAGTTGAGATGGCGATTTTTGGTGGTTATCGCGCATACCTGTTTGGTGAGTGGATTTACCTTTTTATAGGGGTTGACCCTAGTATGATCACGTGGGATTGCATGAGTCAGAAGATCTGCAGAGCCCTTGTGTAAATTTGGGCTGGTTGGTGGGTTACGTCCCATCAGCAGTGGGGCTGTTGGGCGGCGCACATCAGAGAGGTAGTTTCTTGAACCGCTGGGGCTGATCTGGCGGGAACTGGGAAATCCTGCCTTATCAGGGCCGAGCTGGGTCGACCTGAGATGGCTGGGGAGCATCCCGCTGGCAAGGCAGTGCCGGGGCAGGGCCGAATCGGCAGACTTGGAGATGCCGGGGCTGAGTCGGGCCGGCCAGGGATGGCCTTGGCCGACTCGGTGGAACTGGAGATGCCGGGGCCGAGTTGGGCCGGCCGGGCATGGCCTTGGTCGACTCGACGGAACAGGAGATGCCGAGGACGAGTTGGGCTGGCCGGAGATGGCCTTGGCCGACTCTGCGGAAATGGAGACACTGGGGCCGAGTCGGGCTGGCCAGGGATGGCCTTGGCCGACTTGGTGGGACTAGAGATGCCGGGGCCGAGTGTCGGGGCCGACTCCCTTGGAGATGTAGAGGGACGGCTAGGAAGATGCCGGGCCGTCTGGGAAGTGCCGGGGCCGGCTGAGAAGTGCCGGGGCCGCCGAGCTTGGAGACGCAGGGGCCGGCTAAGAGGATGCCGGGGCCGCTTGGGAGGTGCTGGGCCGCCTAGCTTGGACACCCCGGGGCCACCTAGGAAGTGCCGGTGCCGCCTAGCTTGGAGACGTAGGGGGCCGGCTAGGAGAGTGCTGGGGCCGACTGAGAGGTGTCGGGGCCGGCTAGGGAGTGCCGGGGCTGGCTAGGGAGTGCCGGGGCCAACTTGCTTGGGGATGCAGGGGGCCGGCTAGGAAGATGCCGGGGCCACCTGGGAGGTGCCGGGCCGCCTAGCTTGGACACGCCGGGGCCGGCTGGGAAGTCCTGGGGCCAGCTGGCTTGGAGATGCAGGGGGCCGGCTAGGATGTTGCTGGGGCCACCTGGGAAGTGCCGGGCCGCCTAGCTTGGACACGCCGGGGCCGACGGGGAAGTGCTGGGGATGGCTAGGGAGTGCCGGGGCCGACTGGCTTGGAGACACAGAGGGCCGGCTAGGAAGTTGCTGGGGCCGCCTAGGAAGTGCCAGGGCCACCTAGCTTGGAGTCGTCGGCCTTTGGGGCCATCGATCTTGGAGGCGTCGGCCTTTGGGGCCATCGGTCTTGAAAGTGTCGGCCTTTGGAGCCGTCGGTATTGGAGGTGCCGGTCTTGGAGCCGTCGGCCTTTGGGGCCGTCGGTCTTGGAGGTGCGGGTCTTGGAGCCATCGGCCTTTGGGGCCGTCGGTCTTGGAGCCATCGGTCTTGGAGGCGTCGACTTTTGGGGCCGTCGGTCTTGAAGGTGCCGGTCTTGGAGCCGTCGGCCTTTGGGGCCATCGGTCTTGGAGCCATCGGTTTTGGAGGCATCGGCCTTTGGGGCCGTCGGTCTTGGAGGTGTCGGCCTTTGGGACCGTCGGTCTTGGAGGTGTCGGCCTTTGGGGCCGCCGGTCTTGGAGGTGTCGACCTTTGGGGCCGTCGGTATTGGAGGTGCCGGTCTTGGAGCCGTCGGCCTTTGGGGCCGTCGGTCATGGAGATGCCGGTCTTTGGGGCCGTCAGTTGGAGGTGCTGGTCTTGGAGCCATCGGCCTTTGGGGCCGTCGGTCTTGGAGGTGCCGGTCTTGGAGCCATCGGCCTTTGGGGCCGTCTGTCTTGGAGGTGTCGGTCTTTGGTGCCGTCAGTCTTGGAGGTGTCGGCCTAAGGGGAAATCGGTCTTGGAGCGGTCGGTCTTGGAGGTGTCGGCCTTTGGGGCCGTCGGTCTTGGAGGTGTCGGCCTTTGGGGCCGTCGGTCTTGGAACCATCGGCCTTTGGCGTCGTCGGTCTTTGGAGGTGCTGGCCTTTGGGGCCGTCGGTCTTGGAGGTGTCGGCCTTTGGGGCCGTCGGTCTTGGAGCCGTCAGCCTTGGGGCTATCGGTCATGGAGCTGTCGGCCTTTGGGGCCGTCGGTCTTGGAGGTGTCGGCCTTTGGGGCCATCGATCTTTGGAGCTGTCGGCCTTTGGGGCCATCGGTCGTCGGTGTCGGCCTTTGGGGCCGTCGGTCTTGGAGCCGTCGGCCTTTGGAGCCGTCGGCCTTTAGGGCCATCAGTCTTGGAGGTGTCCAAAAAATTTTTATTCTCCATGGGATAACTGGCTCCATCAAATGCCCCCCACACTCCTTGAGCTTGCATGCCCTGCATCAGCTAAGCGAAAGGAGTGTAGAACTTCAAGAAATTTTTTGGAGGCAAATTGATTACCTCACGCTCGCCATTGAAAGCAGCGTACGCTAACTTTTTTTGGGGGGACGCTCGTCAGTTAGCCATTGAGGCAAAGATGAAGCTGATGAGGCAAAGTTGAGGCCGTCGAGAACCTTTTGAACCCCGGAGGGTGACCAGAGGGTGCTTGGGCTAGGCTCGGGTGCCTTTTTCTTTAAAGAAATTGGTCTCCTTCTGCAGGGTTGATCTGCCCCCAAGGAAACTCTGTTGATTGGAATCCGCAGGTCTTGAGCTTGAGGGTGCCGACATGGAGCCAGTCTTGAGGTGCCAACGCGGAGTTGGTCTTTGTTGCCGACACGGAGTCGGTCTTTGTTGCCGATCCGGAGTCGATCTTTGGTGGTTTTCCTGTAACGCATCCAGACACTAATGAAAAGAAACTTTTTTCTCAGTGTAGTATACTTAGCTTTTTTGTAGCTGTTTGCCTTCGCGGGTCTTTGTTGCCGACGCGAAGCCGGTCTTTGTTGCCGACGCGGAGCCGGTCTTTGTTGCCGATATGGAGTCAGTCTTTGGTACCAACGCAGAGTCGGTCTTTGGTGCCGATGCGGAGTCGATCTTTGTTGCCGATGTGGAGTTGGTCTTTCTTGCCGACGTGGAGTCGGTCTTTAGTGCCGACGCGGAGTCGGTCTTTGTTGCCGATGCGGAGTCGGTCTTTGTTGCCGATGCGGAGTCAGTCTTTGGTGCCGATGCAGAGTCGGTCTTTGTGCCGGGCTGGCCCAGGGCTTTTTGATGCCAAAGCGAGGTTGGCCTTGGATGTTGATGCAAGGTAGGTCTTCCCTGCACGACATTTTTAAGTATTAATGAAAGAAAACTGTCTTAAGTGTGGTGTACTTAGCTTTTGTAGCGAGCGGATCACTAGCCCACTGGTGCAGCTATCATGGGCGATGTGAGATGCTTGGGGTGCCGCTGAGTGGCCCCCGAGCGTTGCTTCTGCAGTTCATGAACTGCTACTTTTAAAGCTTGATCTTGCCGGGGCCATGGTCGGGGGACCACGGCCACTTGGGGGGCTCGTAGCTAGGCTTCCTAGGGGAAGCCAGGCATCGGCTGGTCTCGCGCCGACCGGCCTCTTGCCGAGGAGAGCCTCCTCTCGCCGACTGCTGACTAGCGGGGGGAGCGGTTTGGTGCTGAGTGGCCACGGACTGTTGCTGGAGCCCGTGGATCATGGTGGTGAGGGCTTGGACCTGCTGGGAGAGGGTCGCCAGATGCTCCGCTGTTTGGTCAGAGGCGTCCGGCGGTGGGCAGGTGACCGAAGGGTTGGTAGCAGGAGGATTGGCCTCCTGCTGCCCAGCTGGCGGGAGGAGCCCCGCCGGACAGCTGACGGAGGCATCCTGAGCTCGCGTCACCACCATGGCTTCTTGAAGAGAAGAGGGGGAGAGAGATGTAGCTCAGGGAGAATGTTCGCTACTTTTTCTTTTCTCCCCTTCCTGGTGCGCCAATCTGATGATGCTCAATCACCTCTCCTGGACGTCGGGAACGGAGGCGCTTCTCGAATCCTCGCTTCGCCGGGTGCCTGCAAAGAAGTCCCGGACCGGAGGGGGTCTCTGGTGGGACCCTCCGACGGCCAAGTTAGTAACTGAGGTCACAGCTGAAGAAGGGCTCGAATGAGCCCTATTTTGTGTGGAAAAGGGGGATCTCTGAGAGGAGGAATCCCTTTCTCAGAGTTGAGATGGCAATTTTGGGGGTTTTCGCGCATACCTGTTTAGTGAATGGATTTACCTTTTTATAGGGGTTGACCCTGGTATGATCACGTGGGATTGCATGAGTCAGAAGATCTACAGAGCCCTTGCATAAATCTGGGCTGGTTGGTGGGTTACGTCCCATCAGCAGCAGGGCTGTTGGGCGGCACGCATCAGAGAGGCGGTTTCTTGAACCACTGGGGCTGATTGGCGGGAACTGAGAAATCCCACCTTATCAGGGCCAAGCTGTGTCGACCCGAGATGGCTGGGGAGCATCCCGCTGGCAAGGCAGTGCCGGGGCGGGGCCGAATCGGTAGACATGGAGATGTTGGGGCTGAGTCAGGCCGACCAGGGATGGCCTTGGCCGACTCAGGCGAACTGGAGACGCTGGGTCCGAGTCGGGCCGGCCGGGGATGGCCTTGGCCGACTCGGTGGAACAAGAGACGCGGGGCCGAGTCGGGCTAGCCAGGGATGGCCTTGGCCGACTCGGCGGAACTGGAGACGCCGGGGCCGAGTCGGGCTGGCCGAGGATGGCCTTGGCCGACTTGGTGGGACTGGAGACGCCGGGGCTGAGTATCGGAGGACTCCCTTGGAGACGTAAAAGGCCGGCTAGGAAGATGCTGGGCCATCTGGGAAGTGCCGGGGCCGGCTGGGAAGTGCCGGGGCCGCCGAGCTTGGAGATGCAGGGGCCAACTAGGAGGATGCTGGGGCCGCCTGGGAGGTGTTTTCTATGTTATATGATCATTTTCTATGTTATCTGATCATGCCTAATCACCTTAAGCTGACATCCTTGAGCATCAGTACTGGGCGTGCCGTGAATTTGATAAAAATGATTCACCTCGACCCAAGATCTGCAAAAAGTCCTAGGGACTGGATATTCCGATGGAAACCCTCCGATGCTCAAGTTAGGGATCAGAATCATAGTCATTAGCGTGAAGAAGCTCCGGCTAATGGGAGTTAGGAAGAAGATGAGAAAATTTTCTAAGTGCTTGGTGTTCATACTTTGGTCAGGGGTCCCTTTTACCCATTTTTTTGATACTCGGGGTCTGTGTAACTTGCTTCAGAAGCTTTAGAATCTCATGATGAGCTATGACTTTATGAATGGAATATCAAAATTAGTGGGATTTATCCTATCTGAACTGGATGATTGGTATTTTTATGGTAGATGACGACCTTTTGGGCTAATCTGATCAGAGTCATTAATGCTTCATAATAGACTATGACTTCTTAGTCTTGTGCTTTTGGGCTCATATGATCAAAGTCAATAATACTTCATAATGATTATGATTTTTTAGGCTCATGCAAAAACCAATGGAGTTTGTCTTATCAGACATATATGAATAGAAGGTGGCTAGTGGGCCCAGCCTTGTAAGAAGTGAAGGCTTGCTTGGGAAGTTGAAATTGATCTTGAATATAAGATAAGATAAAATAAGATAAGAGAAGAGGCCACCTAGGAACAAGGGCTGCCTAGGAGCTTAGAGCTAGGGCTGCCTCATAACCGCTTATGAGCTAGGGCTGCCTCATAACCGCTTATGAGCTAGGGCTGCCTCAGAAGCAGGGACCGCCTCAGGGCCACTTATGAACTAGGGCCACCTAGGAGCGGGAGCTGCTTTGGGGCCGCTTTTGAACTGGGTCCACCTAGGAGCGAGGGCCGTCTTAGGGTTGCTTATGAACTAGGGCCATCTAGGAGGGGGGCTGCCTTAGGGCCGCTTATGAACTAGGGCCGCCTTAGGGCCACTTGTGAATGTGATCTTATAAACTGCCTGAGGATGTTTCAGAAAAAAAAAAGAGATGGATAAATGATACATGATATGACTTTATGAATATATGAATGAATTAAATAAACTGGTATGAAAAGTTCTTTTCAAGATAGATTTTTGAGCAGGCAACTTATGGCAATTAGATAGATTTCACTAATACTTTATGGTGCACAACATAAAGGCTAGTAGAACACTGCCCAATTTACATAGGTTGCTAGGTTTTTGTCAGTTGAGTATAGTATTGGATAGTGAGATTGATCAGATAAATTATGACTTATAGAATCGATGAATTTATAGACAAGTAAAGAAAGAAGGTAATCCTCAGTAAGAGGTAAAGGTTGAGGGTTAGGGTTGACCAGAAGGTTGGTCAGAGAGGACCAGCCTAGTAGAGCAATTCTACAAAACTGGTATGTGATAAGGTAAGCGTAGATGGTACCCTTAGCTTATATGCATGAGTTGTATTCATAGTTTGAGGCTTTGCACTAGTGGGGCTTATATAGCCTAAGAACATGGAGGCTAAGAGAATTATAGAGAGAGCTAGGAATAGGGGCTCTAGAATTTTAAGAAATCTTTGATTCTATTTAGGCAGAGGCCTAGTTGCTGAGAATAGATAGAGAGTTCTTGGTCGAATGAAATGCTCAGTGGAGCAAGATTTAATATAGCTACCTTAGCGTTGAAAGGTAGAGTTTAAAGATAATGGAAATTGGTTTAGTTCAGATTAAATGTATAGAGGCTGTGCCGTTATGGCCGGGGATTTGGTGAATTGTTCATGGATTTGATTCTAGTTAAATTGAAGAAATAAAGATTTTATGTGGAGATAGATTGTTTTTAATACCTGGGAATTACGTGAGTTATTCAGGGAGAGAAATAGTGCTTGTACCTCTAATGGTAGAGAGGTTTGTATTATTGTTGGAAAAAAAGTTATTTCCTTTGAGTAATAAATTTCAGCTTGGATGGCTGATAGAATGAAGAAAAAGGGATAAGAGGCATTCCTAGTATATGTGGTAAATTTAGAGGATAGTGGTCCAGAGCTTGAAAGATCCAAATGATATGTGAGTTACTAGATTAAATTTTTAAGGAATTGGCAAGATTGCCAAGGATGGATAATTTGGTGGACTGTTGTAAAAGGATAGAAGTGTTTTAAAGGATGTATCTTAGAGTCGGATTCATCTGTTGAGAATAAAGAAGCAGGATGTGCCAAAGATTGCTTTTAGAAACAGATATGGTCATTATGAAAATTTTGGGTGATACTTTTTGGTAAGAAAAATGGTCCATTTGTTTGACCCATTTATTGATTTTGATGATTAACAAAAGCAATGAGTTTATTCCCTATAATACTAATGAAATTGATAAGTTTTTCAAGAATTTAAAAGGGTTAAATATTCAAAATTTGTATAAAAATGGGCTTGAATCAGTCTTTAATGGTATGTGTCAAAGTTCAGAGTTTAGAGCCGACACCCAGAGTCATTAGAGACGACTCCAGAGTGTATCGAAACTGTTTGGCACTTTCGGCACGGTTTAGAGTCGACACCCAGAAAATTAGAGCCGACTCTAACCTGAGATATAATGAACTATTTTTCTGCTTCAGAATTTGAGTCGATATCAGCAAAATTAGAGCCGAGTCTAACCTGAGACTAGAGACTACATTTTTCGGAATACTGTTAGAGTCGACACCCAAGGAAATTAGAGCCGACTCCAGCTCGCGATGTGTCGACCCCACAGAATTCTAGAGCCGACTCCACGATGAACTTTTTCTTACTATTTTGGGAAATCCGACTTAGAGCTGAGACCTTGAAAGATTGGAGCCGACTCCAACCTATCATAGTCAATTTTCAGATTTGTTAGAATCAGCTCCAACAGTCATAAAAAGGGCTCTTTGCCTTTGCGTATTGAACAAATTCAAATACTCTCAACGGCTAGTTTTGCATCAAAATATGGATTAAGAGAGATTATAAAAAGGGGATTTTGACCGTTCAAAACTCATGAGAAGAAAAAGAGAGAAATTTTAAAGAGGAAAATCTCTAATTCAAAGCCTAACTGTTCAAAAGAGATAGAAGAGAAATCCAAAATCCTTCTAAGATCAAATCCGAAGGATTTCCATCGATTTGAAGAAGAAAAGCAAGAGTCATAGTTCTTCAACCTTCTCTTCACCAAGCTTCCTTCAAGTGCCTAAGTTCAAGCTTTGAAAGATCATTTAGAAGAGAAGAAAAAAGAGGAAAAGATGAAAAGCTCAACATCAAATAACTCCAAATCAGGCTTTTCTATTCTCATTTTATTTACATTGTTTATCTGCTCATTTGAGGAGCTTTTAAATTGCTGTAAACATTTACTTGAGTTGATCAAACAAATGCTGCTACCCCTTGCAGCTGATCAAACAAATCATCAATCCTTAGCAATGGATAATTATTTCTAATGGTCACCTTGTTCAACTATCTATAGTCTATATATACTCAAGGTACCATCCTTTTTCTTTACAAATAACATTGGTTCACCCCATGGCAAAATATTGGATCAGATAAACCCTTTATCCAGTAATTCTTGTAACTGGCTTTTCAATTCTTTCAGTTCAGCTGGAGCCATTCTATAAGGTGTTCTGGTTATTGGTCTATTTTTTGAAACTAGATCTATACTGAAATCAATCTTTCTATCAGGAGGTAACCATGGTAGCTCCTTAGAAAATATATCTGAAAAATTTCTTATCATAGGGATATCTGCAAGCTCTAAATCATTGCCCTCTAGGCTCACTGTGGAAGCTAAATAGTGTTGATCTATTCATTGATTTTGATGATTAATAAAGGAATTGAGTATATTTATTTGATTACTAATGGATTTTATAAGTGTTTCAGGACTTAAATTTATTTGATCAATTTAAAGGAATTAAGAAATGAATTTTGAATCAAATACAAATCAGAGATTTCAAAGTTTCAGAGCTTGGAGTCGACACCTAGAAAGTCTGGAGCCGACCCCATGGCCAATTCAATTTTAATCTGATTTTTGATAAAACCTGGAGCCGACACCTAGAGTTTCGGAGCCGACACCTAAGTTTTGGAGTCGACACTTACTGTGTCTGGAGCTGACTCCAATGCAGGAACAGAACGTTGATTTTTGAGCATCCTGGAGCCGACACCTACAGCTTTCGGGAGCCGACACCTGACGACAGCGAGCCGACACTTACTTTTCCGGAGTCGACTCCTCGACGAACTCAGGTTTTACTATTTATGGAAAAATGATTCGGAGCTGACACCTGAAAAGCTGGAGCCGACTCCAACCCACCTGGATGAAAAGTTAAAAATGCCAGATCAGCTCTAACGGTAATATTTTTGATTTCTGACATCTAACGGCTATTTTTTATGAATGAAAAATCCTTTCAGATACACTCCAACGGCTAGATTTCCACCCAAAAATGAATCAAAGGAAAATCTATAAAAAGGGGAAAAATAACCGTTTGAAAGAGAGAGATAGAAAACGGATAGACAAAGATCAAAAATCAAAATCCGAAAAGTCTAGAGCCTTATATCAAAGAGAGGAGTTTTCAAATTCAAAACCTTCCACTCCACAAAGCTCAAAGAAGAATCCAAGCCGTTCAAATAGAGAAAAATCGGAGGATTCTCAACTAGAAGAAAGAGACCAATTTTTCAATCTTCTCAACTGCATCTACTGTGAAGAATCGGAGCTGAGGCTTGATTCAACCCAGCAA
>UESW01004832.1:428238-460884 GCA_900491605.1 Calamus simplicifolius | reverse complement strand
AGATTAATCAACTACAATTATTAATCATATAAAATTTACTTGCATGCGAATAAGTCTTGCATCAGATAGTGCAAATTCTCACCAATGTAGCATATCACAGAGCTCAAGAAGAATCTACATCACTGAGGTATCTAGAGCAGAGTGATTATAGCTTCAACAGTCATGCCAGAAGTGAAGTTCTAAACATCTTCAATGAAGTAATGATAGTGATGAAAGGGAGAAGGCTGAAGAACAACCTCTATAAGATGGAGGGATCTATGGTGACCATGAGATCTAAGGCCAATGGATCATAAGAAGGGAATTCAACATACCCTGAGTCTTTCAAGGAGGTTTTAGAGTTAGTTTGGGCTCTAGGTTGTCCTAAGGCCCAGGATGGGCTATAGGCCTTAGGAAAAGACTTGCTGCACGGAGGGCGGTGTAGCAAGCGTGCACGGGAGCATGAATTGGCCGTGCGCCCATGTCGTCATGCGTGCCAAGGCCTAATGGGTCTTGTCGTATCACATATGCGACGGCATGGGCATGCGGCCAATCCGCACACTCGATGCACGCTTATTGCATAGCCCTCCAGTGCAGCAAATATTTTCCATGAGCCTTGAGGGGCTAACTTGTATTGGACTGGGTGTAAGTCTAAGAGTATGAGATTGAGTCAAGTCATGGGTATACATGGGCTTGAGGTGAGCTTAATCTCATTGAGTTAGCTATGAAAGTTTTTTTGAATTAAGGGTCATGTAATATTGACCATATATTTAAACCCTAGCCTCTAGGATTTATTGAGAGTGGTAAAAAAAACAATGATTCTTTTCTTCTAAACTTTCTCTCTCTTTCCCCACCAAGCTGCTGACCCTTTTTCTCTCTCTAAAGAAGGCATGGAATGTTGAGAAAAAACCAGTTGATCCGGGACCAGCTGTTGCAAAAAATTTCCTAGATCTGATCAAAAATCAACACCCAAGAGAGATAAAGGCACATGGATGATAAGTTAGAGATTAAGTCTAACTTATCATTTCATGCCCAAGAGATCAGCTACCTAATCCCACGCAAGAGAGAGAAAGACTCCCTAAGAGAGAGGACTCATAGGATAAAGAAACTTGAAGCATAAGTTAAAGAGAGAGAATGCCTAGGAGAGAGAAAATGACATCCTAAGGATCTCATATCTTTTTAATCATTAAGAGAGAGAAAATATGTGTGGATGGGAGAGAAACAACCCGCCTAAAGAGAAAAATTGCTGAGAGACAAAGTAGCGTTAGAGAAAGAAAGTCAGCAAAGAGAGAGAAAAGCCATTCACCTCTTTAAATTAATGCATCCCCTCTTGTAAGAGAGAGAAAATGCATCCTAGAGAGAGAATGGGCAGAGAGGAGAGAGAAAAATGCATCCTTTCGATCTAGAGAGAGAAGACATAGGAGAGAGAGGAGGCGACATTCTAAGGTTCTCACATCCTTTAGCGAGAGAGAGAGGTGGTGGCTTGGTGAGAAAAGAGATAAACTCTTTTTTTTAGAAGATATTACACAAATCGTAGGGTTCTAGGATTTAAATACATGGCCAAGCTGGCTTGCTCCTGACTCAGAAAAACTTTTATGGCTAAATCCGATAAGATTAAGTTTACCCCAAGCTCATGTACACCCATAACTTGACTCAATCTCAAAATCCTTGGACTCACATCAAGCCCAATACAAGTTAGCCCCCTCAAAGCTCATAGCCTATCATGAGCTTTGAAATAACCTAGAGCTCAAAACAACTCTAGAACCTCCATAATGCCTCATGAAGTATGGATCTTGGTCTTTCCATGTTCTCCTAGGCCTTGGAAGCACCACACTAGGTCCAACAAGTAGTGGAGGAAATTTTGGGAGTTGGTGCAATATATAAGAGTAGTAATTGATAAAGAAAACTATTCAAGAAACATAATGATTAATAAAGTGGCATACCAGTAGGATTCCGAAAGCAAACTTTCATATAGTGAATAGGAATACTATAGCATTTTTTACATAAAAAGATGCCTTAGGTATATTCTATATAAATAAATGGACAAGATAACAAGAACATAATAACTCTTGTGTTTAAATTTGTTTTGAGGAATGAATAATAAATAAATAAATAGGAACCTTAAATTAATTAATGTGGGTGACATTTCATGCCAAGTATAACTACAATAACGTTATAGAATTAGTAAGTGATATTTTTTCAACCTATATGGTTTCTTTGTTAGGAATGGCATTAAGTATTTCATTTTATATGATTTCAATGCTAGAACTAATACCTATTATTCATATTTAAGTGATGATAAAATGACTCCATAATTACATATATTATAGAATATTTCCATATTTCTTCTAGCTATTAGCGCCTTACAAAACTGAGGCCATATAGCCTATAAAAGACATCACATCCAAACATAATGTTACCATAGAATTTAATAAACATTTTCCTTCGTACTCTTTCAAGTGAATCTAATTTTAGTTGCCATATTTCAATACATTATTTTCTTGTTAGTCATAGTCTGGCCACTTTGGATAGGTTTTGGATAGAATTTAATTAGAATGTCCATCATATTGAAAAATGAATTATGCATCAAAACTTCAAGAGATATTTGAAATTAGGTAATTTGTGAGACCTATGAGGTAAAATGGCATACTAATGATTTGTTAGATACGGCTAATGGAGAGAGAAAAAATTATTTTTTAAGTAAGATATGAGATGGTGTATCTTAGGGAGAATCTAATGGCATGACAAATGACAAATATATAAAGCTTCATATCTATTTTCAAGAGAATTCTTGATAATTGTTCTAGTCATAGCTTTTAAGTAAAATTTAACCTTTTCTAGTTAAAAATGAATCGAATAGATTTTGTAATTCTAGATTTCACTAGCATAAACACAAGACTTATATAATAATTAAATTCATCTCTAATTAAAGAAATTAAAAGAAAATTAGAACTTACTTTCAAAGTTCTCTTATTATCTATTATTCTTTTTGAGAGATACATTTCATAAGATAGAAAGAATTGCTTTCTTCTCTCTCTGATTGAATTAAGCAATAAATAAATTTAAAAAGTTTGCTCATACATGCTAGCACCAAATAAAAATTAATATCTAGCATACAAAATTTATTTATAATAATTCCTTAAAACACCTTCTTAGAAGCTACATTATGCTAAGCTTTTATGCTCTTCTAGTTTTAAAAGTTAGGAAGAAGGAAACATCCAATGACATGTTAAAATTTTGAAATTGGAGAGGCCAATACATCCCAAAAGCACATGAGGATAGCTGGCTTTAGAAAAGCATTCTACTACCATATGATGGTAGGAAAGGTCTTTGTGCACTGCGCATGGTGCATACGACCTGCACTACATTGGTCGCGCACTCGTGCGGCTACATGTGGCCAAGGATAATTTTATCCTTTTGTGCACCGCATGCGCAGATGCATGTGCGCGCTCTTGCACAGCATGCAGTGCAGGAGGACTTTTCCATAATGGTAAGAGTAAAACACAAAAGTAGAAAGAAGATATTTTATTACCACTAGTGATTTTACCCCGTAATACTTTTCAGTTGGCTATATTGAAAAACCTTAACTTTATTTTGTATGGTGAATTAAACGAAACCAAAAACCAAAACCACTTTCCATTTAACCATCAACCCTCCCCTTGTTTTCTGCCCATCTTTTTTAAATGCGAAGGCTAATAGGGAGAAGAATAAATAAAAGAGAATACTCGATAGGAACAGAGGGTTTGAGACTCGGAGAGAACGAACATCACATCAAGAAGATAAATCGATCTGCAAAAATGTCTGCTTCTCCTAGCACTATTACAACCGATCTCATCCAAGAGGTTCTCTCTTCTTCTCTCTCTCTCTCTCTTTCTATTCTTTGATTTCTTCTCTTTCTTTTGACGGAAAATTAGGGAAAGAGCTTCCTCGAAAGTTTTATTAAATCTTTGATTTCTTCTCATTCTATCTATAATCAAGAAATAGAACTTTTGGAACTATAGATAGCCGAAGATATACAAAAATCGACCATGTCAATTTGAAAATTAAGGTAAAAATTGAGTTTAGATTTAGTTTTCTTGTTGGTTTTGATATACTTTTCAGTTTATTGTCTTTGAAAAATATTTGTGTGGATTTCTTTGATCCAAAAGATTTTTTACTATCATTTCATTTTTAAATTCAAGAGGTTCTCTCTTCTCCTCTCTCATCCCCCTGTCTTTCTATTCCTTGATTTTTTTTTTTTTTTTGACAAAAAATCAGGAAGAACTTCCCCTAAAGTTTTATTAAATCTTTGATTCTTTCTCATTCTATCTATAATCAAGAAATGAAATTTTTGGAACAATAGATAGCCAAAGATATACAAAAATCAACCATATCAATGTGAAAATCGAGGTGAAAATTAAGTTTAGATTTAGTTTTCTCATTGGTTTTGACATATTTTTCACTTTTATTGGCTTTGATAAAATATTTTGTATGGATTTCTTTGATCCAAAGGATTTTTCACTATCATTTCTTTTTTAAATTCAATCAATTGTAAGTTTATCCCTTGTAAAAGGGATTTATTTTCTATTTTCCTTTTTAACAAATACAAATGTGCTCTTCTACTTCTATATGTAATCAAGAAGCAAAATTTAATGAAAAATAGATAACTGAAGAATCATCCATATTAGTTTAAAACATAGATAAAAATTGAGTTTAGATTTGGCATTTTTGTTATTCTTGATTTCGTTTTCACTTTTGTTTGTTTTAAATGAATATTTTATGTGGATTTCTTTGAACCAAAGGATTTTTTGGTACACTTTTTTGAACAAAAGGATTTTTTGCTATCACTTCTTTTTTATTCATTTAATTATAGGTTTGCATCTTATAAAAGGGATTTATTTCCTTTTTTTCTTTTTAACAAATGTAGATGTGATCCTTGATTGCTCTGTTTTCTTCCCTTTTATTGCTATATGAATACAACTGACAGCTTTTATCTTAAACTTGTGCCTTGGCTTGTAGTAAGGTATATTGATTTAGTGATTTTCAATTAAAAAGGAGCAGATTTTTTTATGATCATTTTAAATTTTCTTTTTTAGTTCTATTTTATTAGTTTAATTTTGGGATTTGTTTTCTCAATTGTATTGGTTTTGATTGAATATTTTACATAGATTTCTTTGATTCAAAATGTTTCTTATTGTCACTTCGATCTCCTTTTTTTTCTTTCATTGATCATAGTCTTTTATAAAAAGAATTTATCTACTTTGTTGCAATTTAACAATTAATGATAGATGTATGCCCTTGTTCACATTGTTGGCTTCTTTTTTTATTTAGTTTATGAATTTAAATAGGAGCTTTCATTTTAAACTTGTGGCTAGACTTGTAATGGGGCATATTAGTTTTAAATTTTTCAAAGAAAATGCTGATTTTTTAATGTCGTTTTAACTTTTCATTTCTTTGATTGAAGAACTTCCCCTAAAGTTTTATTAAATCTTTGATTCTTTCTCATTCTATCTATAATCAAGAAATGAAATTTTTGGAACAATAGATAGCCAAAGATATAAAAATCAACCATATCAATGTAAAATCGAGGTGAAAATTAAGTTTAGATTTAGTTTTCTCATTGGTTTTGACATATTTTTCACTTTTATTGGCTTTGATAAAATATTTTGTATGGATTTCTTTGATCCAAAGGATTTTTCACTATCATTTCTTTTTTAAATTCAATCAATTGTAAGTTTATCCCTTGTAAAAGGATTTATTTTCTATTTTCCTTTTTAACAAATACAAATGTGCTCTTCTACTTCTATATGTAATCAAGAAGCAAAATTTAATGAAAAATAGATAACTGAAGAATCATCCATATTAGTTTAAAACATAGATAAAAATTGAGTTTAGATTTGGCATTTTTGTTATTCTTGATTTCGTTTTCACTTTTGTTTGTTTTAAATGAATATTTTATGTGGATTTCTTTGAACCAAAGGATTTTTTGGTACACTTTTTTGAACAAAAGGATTTTTTGCTATCACTTCTTTTTTATTCATTTAATTATAGGTTTGCATCTTATAAAAGGGATTTATTTCCTTTTTTTCTTTTTAACAAATGTAGATGTGATCCTTGATTGCTCTGTTTTCTTCCCTTTTATTGCTATATGAATACAACATGACAGCTTTTATCTTAAACTTGTGCCTTGGCTTGTAGTAAGGTATATTGATTTAGTGATTTTCAATTAAAAAGGAGCAGATTTTTTTATGATCATTTTAAATTTTCTTTTTTAGTTCTATTTTTATTAGTTTAATTTTGGGATTTGTTTTCTCAATTGTATTGGTTTTGATTGAATATTTTACATAGATTTCTTTGATTCAAAATGTTTCTTATTGTCACTTCGATCTCCTTTTTTTCTTTCATTGATCATAGTCTTTTATAAAAAGAATTTATCTACTTTGTTGCAATTTAACAATTAATGATAGATGTATGCCCTTGTTCACATTGTTGGCTTCTTTTTTTATTTAGTTTATGAATTTAAATAGGAGCTTTCATTTTAAACTTGTGGCTAGACTTGTAATGGGGCATATTAGTTTTAAATTTTTCAAAGAAAATGCTGATTTTTTAATGTCGTTTTAACTTTTCATTTCTTTGATTGAAGAACTTCCCCTAAAGTTTTATTAAATCTTTGATTCTTTCTCATTCTATCTATAATCAAGAAATGAAATTTTTGGAACAATAGATAGCCAAAGATATACAAAAATCAACCATATCAATGTAAAATCGAGGTGAAAATTAAGTTTAGATTTAGTTTTCTCATTGGTTTTGACATATTTTTCACTTTTATTGGCTTTGATAAAATATTTTGTATGGATTTCTTTGATCCAAAGGATTTTTCACTATCATTTCTTTTTTAAATTCAATCAATTGTAAGTTTATCCTTGTAAAAGGAATTTATTTTCTATTTTCCTTTTTAACAAATACAAATGTGCTCTTCTACTTCTATATGTAATCAAGAAGCAAAATTTAATGAAAAATAGATAACTGAAGAATCATCCATATTAGTTTAAAACATAGATAAAAATTGAGTTTAGATTTGGCATTTTTGTTATTCTTGATTTCGTTTTCACTTTTGTTTGTTTTAAATGAATATTTTATGTGGATTTCTTTGAACCAAAGGATTTTTTGGTACACTTTTTTGAACAAAAGGATTTTTTGCTATCACTTCTTTTTTATTCATTTAATTATAGGTTTGCATCTTATAAAAGGGATTTATTTCCTTTTTTTCTTTTTAACAAATGTAGATGTGATCCTTGATTGCTCTGTTTTCTTCCCTTTTATTGCTATATGAATACAACATGACAGCTTTTATCTTAAACTTGTGCCTTGGCTTGTAGTAAGGTATATTGATTTAGTGATTTTCAATTAAAAAGGAGCAGATTTTTTTATGATCATTTTAAATTTTCTTTTTTAGTTCTATTTTTATTAGTTTAATTTTGGGATTTGTTTTCTCAATTGTATTGGTTTTGATTGAATATTTTACATAGATTTCTTTGATTCAAAATGTTTCTTATTGTCACTTCGATCTCCTTTTTTTTTTCATTGATCATAGTCTTTTATAAAAAGAATTTATCTACTTTGTTGCAATTTAACAATTAATGATAGATGTATGCCCTTGTTCACATTGTTGGCTTCTTTTTTTATTTAGTTTATGAATTTAAATAGGAGCTTTCATTTTAAACTTGTGGCTAGACTTGTAATGGGGCATATTAGTTTTAAATTTTTCAAAGAAAATGCTGATTTTTTAATGTCGTTTTAACTTTTCATTTCTTTGATTGAAGAACTTCCCCTAAAGTTTTATTAAATCTTTGATTCTTTCTCATTCTATCTATAATCAAGAAATGAAATTTTTGGAACAATAGATAGCCAAAGATGTACAAAATCAACCATATCAATGTAAAATCGAGGTGAAAATTAAGTTTAGATTTAGTTTTCTCATTGGTTTTGACATATTTTTCACTTTTATTGGCTTTGATAAAATATTTTGTATGGATTTCTTTGATCCAAAGGATTTTTCACTATCATTTCTTTTTTAAATTCAATCAATTGTAAGTTTATCCTTGTAAAAGGAATTTATTTTCTATTTTCCTTTTTAACAAATACAAATGTGCTCTTCTACTTCTATATGTAATCAAGAAGCAAAATTTAATGAAAAATAGATAACTGAAGAATCATCCATATTAGTTTAAAACATAGATAAAAATTGAGTTTAGATTTGGCATTTTTGTTATTCTTGATTTCGTTTTCACTTTTGTTTGTTTTAAATGAATATTTTATGTGGATTTCTTTGAACCAAAGGATTTTTTGGTACACTTTTTTGAACAAAAGGATTTTTTGCTATCACTTCTTTTTTATTCATTTAATTATAGGTTTGCATCTTATAAAAGGGATTTATTTTTTCTTTTTAACAAATGTAGATGTGATCCTTGATTGCTCTGTTTTCTTCCCTTTTATTGCTATATGAATACAACATTTTATCTTAAACTTGTGCCTTGGCTTGTAGTAAGGTATATTGATTTAGTGATTTTCAATTAAAAAGGAGCAGATTTTTTTATGATCATTTTAAATTTTCTTTTTTAGTTCTATTTTTATTAGTTTAATTTTGGGATTTGTTTTCTCAATTGTATTGGTTTTGATTGAATATTTTACATAGATTTCTTTGATTCAAAATGTTTCTTATTGTCACTTCGATCTCCTTTTTTTTCTTTCATTGATCATAGTCTTTTATAAAAAGAATTTATCTACTTTGTTGCAATTTAACAATTAATGATAGATGTATGCCCTTGTTCACATTGTTGGCTTCTTTTTTTATTTAGTTTATGAATTTAAATAGGAGCTTTCATTTTAAACTTGTGGCTAGACTTGTAATGGGGCATATTAGTTTTAAATTTTTCAAAGAAAATGCTGATTTTTTAATGTTTTTAACTTTTCATTTCTTTGATTGAAGAACTTCCCCTAAAGTTTTATTAAATCTTTGATTCTTTCTCATTCTATCTATAATCAAGAAATGAAATTTTTGGAACAATAGATAGCCAAAGATATACAAAAATCAACCATATCAATGTAAAAATCGAGGTGAAAATTAAGTTTAGATTTAGTTTTCTCATTGGTTTTGACATATTTTTCACTTTTATTGGCTTTGATAAAATATTTTGTATGGATTTCTTTGATCCAAAGGATTTTTCACTATCATTTCTTTTTTAAATTCAATCAATTGTAAGTTTATCCCTTGTAAAAGGATTTATTTTCTATTTTCCTTTTTAACAAATACAAATGTGCTCTTCTACTTCTATATGTAATCAAGAAGCAAAATTTAATGAAAAATAGATAACTGAAGAATCATCCATATTAGTTTAAAACATAGATAAAAATTGAGTTTAGATTTGGCATTTTTGTTATTCTTGATTTCGTTTTCACTTTTGTTTGTTTTAAATGAATATTTTATGTGGATTTCTTTGAACCAAAGGATTTTTTGGTACACTTTTTTGAACAAAAGGATTTTTTGCTATCACTTTTTTTATTCATTTAATTATAGGTTTGCATCTTATAAAAGGGATTTATTTCCTTTTTTTCTTTTTAACAAATGTAGATGTGATCCTTGATTGCTCTGTTTTCTTCCCTTTTTATTGCTATATGAATACAACATGACAGCTTTTATCTTAAACTTGTGCCTTGGCTTGTAGTAAGGTATATTGATTTAGTGATTTTCAATTAAAAAGGAGCAGATTTTTTTATGATCATTTTAAATTTTCTTTTTTAGTTCTATTTTTATTAGTTTAATTTTGGGATTTGTTTTCTCAATTGTATTGGTTTTGATTGAATATTTTACATAGATTTCTTTGATTCAAAATGTTTCTTATTGTCACTTCGATCTCCTTTTTTTTCTTTCATTGATCATAGTCTTTTATAAAAAGAATTTATCTACTTTGTTGCAATTTAACAATTAATGATAGATGTATGCCCTTGTTCACATTGTTGGCTTCTTTTTTTATTTAGTTTATGAATTTAAATAGGAGCTTTCATTTTAAACTTGTGGCTAGACTTGTAATGGGGCATATTAGTTTTAAATTTTTCAAAGAAAATGCTGATTTTTTAATGTCATTTTAACTTTTCATTTCTTTGATTGAAGAACTTCCCCTAAAGTTTTATTAAATCTTTGATTCTTTCTCATTCTATCTATAATCAAGAAATGAAATTTTTGGAACAATAGATAGCCAAAGATATACAAAAATCAACCATATCAATGTAAAAATCGAGGTGAAAATTAAGTTTAGATTTAGTTTTCTCATTGGTTTTGACATATTTTTCACTTTTATTGGCTTTGATAAAATATTTTGTATGGATTTCTTTGATCCAAAGGATTTTTCACTATCATTTCTTTTTTAAATTCAATCAATTGTAAGTTTATCCTTGTAAAAGGATTTATTTTCTATTTTCCTTTTTAACAAATACAAATGTGCTCTTCTACTTCTATATGTAATCAAGAAGCAAAATTTAATGAAAAATAGATAACTGAAGAATCATCCATATTAGTTTAAAACATAGATAAAAATTGAGTTTAGATTTGGCATTTTTGTTATTCTTGATTTCGTTTTCACTTTTGTTTGTTTTAAATGAATATTTTATGTGGATTTCTTTGAACCAAAGGATTTTTTGGTACACTTTTTTGAACAAAAGGATTTTTTGCTATCACTTCTTTTTTATTCATTTAATTATAGGTTTGCATCTTATAAAAGGGATTTATTTCCTTTTTTTCTTTTTAACAAATGTAGATGTGATCCTTGATTGCTCTGTTTTCTTCCCTTTTTATTGCTATATGAATACAATGACAGCTTTTATCTTAAACTTGTGCCTTGGCTTGTAGTAAGGTATATTGATTTAGTGATTTTCAATTAAAAAGGAGCAGATTTTTTTATGATCATTTTAAATTTTCTTTTTTAGTTCTATTTTTATTAGTTTAATTTTGGGATTTGTTTTCTCAATTGTATTGGTTTTGATTGAATATTTTACATAGATTTCTTTGATTCAAAATGTTTCTTATTGTCACTTCGATCTCCTTTTTTTTCTTTCATTGATCATAGTCTTTTATAAAAAGAATTTATCTACTTTGTTGCAATTTAACAATTAATGATAGATGTATGCCCTTGTTCACATTGTTGGCTTCTTTTTTTATTTAGTTTATGAATTTAAATAGGAGCTTTCATTTTAAACTTGTGGCTAGACTTGTAATGGGGCATATTAGTTTTAAATTTTTCAAAGAAAATGCTGATTTTTTAATGTCGTTTTAACTTTTCATTTCTTTGATTGAAGAACTTCCCCTAAAGTTTTATTAAATCTTTGATTCTTTCTCATTCTATCTATAATCAAGAAATGAAATTTTTGGAACAATAGATAGCCAAAGATATAAAAATCAACCATATCAATGTAAAAATCGAGGTGAAAATTAAGTTTAGATTTAGTTTTCTCATTGGTTTTGACATATTTTTCACTTTTATTGGCTTTGATAAAATATTTTGTATGGATTTCTTTGATCCAAAGGATTTTTCACTATCATTTCTTTTTTAAATTCAATCAATTGTAAGTTTATCCTTGTAAAAGGATTTATTTTCTATTTTCCTTTTTAACAAATACAAATGTGCTCTTCTACTTCTATATGTAATCAAGAAGCAAAATTTAATGAAAAATAGATAACTGAAGAATCATCCATATTAGTTTAAAACATAGATAAAAATTGAGTTTAGATTTGGCATTTTTGTTATTCTTGATTTCGTTTTCACTTTTGTTTGTTTTAAATGAATATTTTATGTGGATTTCTTTGAACCAAGGATTTTTTGGTACACTTTTTTGAACAAAAGGATTTTTTGCTATCACTTCTTTTTTATTCATTTAATTATAGGTTTGCATCTTATAAAAGGGATTTATTTCCTTTTTTTCTTTTTAACAAATGTAGATGTGATCCTTGATTGCTCTGTTTCTTCCCTTTTATTGCTATATGAATACAACATGACAGCTTTTATCTTAAACTTGTGCCTTGGCTTGTAGTAAGGTATATTGATTTAGTGATTTTCAATTAAAAAGGAGCAGATTTTTTTATGATCATTTTAAATTTTCTTTTTTAGTTCTATTTTTATTAGTTTAATTTTGGGATTTGTTTTCTCAATTGTATTGGTTTTGATTGAATATTTTACATAGATTTCTTTGATTCAAAATGTTTCTTATTGTCACTTCGATCTCCTTTTTTTTCTTTCATTGATCATAGTCTTTTATAAAAAGAATTTATCTACTTTGTTGCAATTTAACAATTAATGATAGATGTATGCCCTTGTTCACATTGTTGGCTTCTTTTTTTATTTAGTTTATGAATTTAAATAGGAGCTTTCATTTTAAACTTGTGGCTAGACTTGTAATGGGGCATATTAGTTTTAAATTTTTCAAAGAAAATGCTGATTTTTTAATGTCGTTTTAACTTTTCATTTCTTTGATTGAAGAACTTCCCCTAAAGTTTTATTAAATCTTTGATTCTTTCTCATTCTATCTATAATCAAGAAATGAAATTTTTGGAACAATAGATAGCCAAAGATGTACAAAAATCAACCATATCAATGTAAAAATCGAGGTGAAAATTAAGTTTAGATTTAGTTTTCTCATTGGTTTTGACATATTTTTCACTTTTATTGGCTTTGATAAAATATTTTGTATGGATTTCTTTGATCCAAAGGATTTTTCACTATCATTTCTTTTTTAAATTCAATCAATTGTAAGTTTATCCCTTGTAAAAGGATTTATTTTCTATTTTCCTTTTTAACAAATACAAATGTGCTCTTCTACTTCTATATGTAATCAAGAAGCAAAATTTAATGAAAAATAGATAACTGAAGAATCATCCATATTAGTTTAAAACATAGATAAAAATTGAGTTTAGATTTGGCATTTTTGTTATTCTTGATTTCGTTTTCACTTTTGTTTGTTTTAAATGAATATTTTATGTGGATTTCTTTGAACCAAAGGATTTTTTGGTACACTTTTTTGAACAAAAGGATTTTTTGCTATCACTTCTTTTTTATTCATTTAATTATAGGTTTGCATCTTATAAAAGGGATTTATTTCCTTTTTTTCTTTTTAACAAATGTAGATGTGATCCTTGATTGCTCTGTTTTCTTCCTTTTTATTGCTATATGAATACAACATGACAGTTTTATCTTAAACTTGTGCCTTGGCTTGTAGTAAGGTATATTGATTTAGTGATTTTCAATTAAAAAGGAGCATTTTTTTATGATCATTTTAAATTTTCTTTTTTAGTTCTATTTTTATTAGTTTAATTTTGGGATTTGTTTTCTCAATTGTATTGGTTTTGATTGAATATTTTACATAGATTTCTTTGATTCAAAATGTTTCTTATTGTCACTTCGATCTCCTTTTTTTTCTTTCATTGATCATAGTCTTTTATAAAAAGAATTTATCTACTTTGTTGCAATTTAACAATTAATGATAGATGTATGCCCTTGTTCACATTGTTGGCTTCTTTTTTATTTAGTTTATGAATTTAAATAGGAGCTTTCATTTTAAACTTGTGGCTAGACTTGTAATGGGGCATATTAGTTTTAAATTTTTCAAAGAAAATGCTGATTTTTTAATGTCGTTTTAACTTTTCATTTCTTTGATTGAAGAACTTCCCCTAAAGTTTTATTAAATCTTTGATTCTTTCTCATTCTATCTATAATCAAGAAATGAAATTTTTGGAACAATAGATAGCCAAAGATATACAAAAATCAACCATATCAATGTAAAAATCGAGGTGAAAATTAAGTTTAGATTTAGTTTTCTCATTGGTTTTGACATTTTTTACTTTTATTGGCTTTGATAAAATATTTTGTATGGATTTCTTTGATCCAAAGGATTTTTCACTATCATTTCTTTTTTAAATTCAATCAATTGTAAGTTTATCCCTTGTAAAAGGATTTATTTTCTATTTTCCTTTTTAACAAATACAAATGTGCTCTTCTACTTCTATATGTAATCAAGAAGCAAATTTAATGAAAAATAGATAACTGAAGAATCATCCATATTAGTTTAAAACATAGATAAAAATTGAGTTTAGATTTGGCATTTTTGTTATTCTTGATTTTGTTTTCACTTTTGTTTGTTTTAAATGAATATTTTATGTGGATTTCTTTGAACCAAAGGATTTTTTGGTACACTTTTTTGAACAAAAGGATTTTTTGCTATCACTTCTTTTTTATTCATTTAATTATAGGTTTGCATCTTATAAAAGGGATTTATTTCCTTTTTTTCTTTTTAACAAATGTAGATGTGATCCTTGATTGCTCTGTTTTCTTCCCTTTTATTGCTATATGAATACAACATGACAGCTTTATCTTAAACTTGTGCCTTGGCTTGTAGTAAGGTATATTGATTTAGTGATTTTCAATTAAAAAGGAGCAGATTTTTTTATGATCATTTTAAATTTTCTTTTTTAGTTCTATTTTTATTAGTTTAATTTTGGGATTTGTTTTCTCAATTGTATTGGTTTTGATTGAATATTTTACATAGATTTCTTTGATTCAAAATGTTTCTTATTGTCACTTCTCTCTTTTTTTTCTTTCATTGATCATAGTCTTTTATAAAAAGAATTTATCTACTTTGTTGCAATTTAACAATTAATGATAGATGTATGCCCTTGTTCACATTGTTGGCTTCTTTTTTTATTTAGTTTATGAATTTAAATAGGAGCTTTCATTTTAAACTTGTGGCTAGACTTGTAATGGGGCATATTAGTTTTAAATTTTTCAAAGAAAATACTGATTTTTTAATGTCATTTTAACTTTTCATTTCTTTGATTGTATTCTCCTTAGTTTGTAGATGATTTACTTTATTATTAATATATGGAAGCATAAAACTATATTACCGATGTTGTCATCATAATTTTTATCATAGTTTTTGTTATTCTATCCTTGGTTTATCAAACTTTGTATTATAATTTTAGTGTCGCTTTATGGGGTCCTTATTAGCTGGATATTTATAATTAGAGTTAAATAATGTTATGCCAATCTTTCTCGAATTCTTTTTTATAAAATGCATACATGTTACCTTTCTCTCATCTTCTTAAATCCTTTGGCATGCATCCCAAAATATTCTCTTAATATAAATGAAACATATCCCAGCCAATTCTTACTCACAAAATTTAAATTTTTCTCAAGAAAATTTAACATTTTGGTAGTACTTTCTAATTGATTCCACTATAATTGATTTCTAGCCCAAAACATGCTAAATAGTTGACATTACATCAACAACCCTTGAGAATTAGATATTTAAATCATAAAATTACTTAGTTGCCATTAATGTTGTTTCTAAGAGTTGGCACTATACAACTAATCATAGATTGTTAACTTATGTTTTACTTTTATGGTTATAGTTCCTCTATTTTTTATTTCATGATATGTAGATATGTTTTTTCATTAATATTTTCCAGGTAACAACATCAAAATGCTTGTTAGTTTCCAAAATATATTATTGCATAGAATCTACTCATATAACACTGACTAGTAAAAAAGCATTGCAAATAAGTGACAAGTGTGGGTTTATGTGTAATGAGGCTAACTAGCATCACTCTAATATTGATTAGGATGCTTAAAAAACTTTCTAAAGTGTATGAAACTTTCATGTCTAAGAAATCTTAACATTATGATGCTTTCATTTGTCCATTGAAAAGAAAATAAGTTGATTAGTTGATTGCATCTCATGAGAAAAGTTTTTTATCAAGTAACATTAGTAAAAAAATTTGCAAGGAATGAATCTTTATTCAAAATCTTCAACTTGTTTTTTCATATGCTCAAAATAAATTAAATATCTTTCACCAACTTTTGAGTATAAATCGAATATTAAACTTTCATCCAACTAGAGAAGGCATAATACTCTAGAAATCTCAAAAGCTGACATGTTCGTATAAGTCCCATTAGTATTATTTATGCAGCCATATTTTTTGAAGTTTGTAATTGAGGTATATAAATACAAATCCATTTAATATCCTAATAATAAAGCTTTTATTTATCTACATGGATCGATGGGTGCTCTTCTTTCATGTAATATCCTTTGATTTTCTTATACTTTGTCATAATATAGGATGTCTTTTACCTATTGCAGTACCTAGATGAGAATAAACGGTTAATCATGGCCATTTATCAAAGCATGATGACAGGCAAAAAAGAGGAACATGATAGGTAAATCAAATCTCTAGCCAATGCAAGGTTAAATAGCAATTATAGCATTAGCTTTGAACTATTTGTGCTCTATCACATGTACATATAAATTTTAGCTGCTTTATTTTGTTTGAAAGGTTAATATGGCCTATAAAGTTCTTAAAAATTCTTCTATTTAAGTGTGGCTTAAATATTCTAACCTTCAAGGAAAAGATGGTTCTCATGTATTTGTTTTTCACTTTTTATTATCTAGAAAATGAGTCAATTAATACTTGAAAATTACTATTATGATGATTGAATTAGTTATCATTTTGGAAAATATCAAAATATATCAAATAAACATATTGGTAACACTAATAGCTGCTAGATTAGCTAGCTGGTACCCATATTTCAAAGTTTGTTTCGAGTTAGTGATGAATAACTATACAATTCTTAAAAATATAATGTGATACTGATAGCTAAGAAATTTAGAGTCCTATTAATGCTAATTGCAAGTAAAAAATATGATGCACTAGCTGCAAGTCCAAAATACCATTTGTTTGTTTCAACTTTTATTAGACCAAACTTAATTTATAAAATGTCTTGAATCTTTATTAGTGATAATTGTCATGTACTTATAATTTTTTACAAATTATTTGTTGTATATTATTTTATTATAATTTAGCTTATTACATCTTTGATATCTAATAATATGTTGTAACCTATGATATGTCTTAATGCTAGCAGAGATAATTGTGATATACATAGAATTTTTTCTAAACTATTCATTATATATCATTGCATTATATGTTTAGCACATAATATACCATCAATATCTAGAAATGTTGTAATGATAGATAGGAAATTAAGAGTCACACTAATGATAATTGCAAGTAGAAAATATTATGGCACTAGCCACAGATCCAAAACACTATTTGTTTGTTTTAACTTTTATTGGACAAAAATCAATTCATATAATATCTCAATCTCTCTTGATGATATAATTGTCATGTGCATGTAATTTTTTGTAAATTTTTGTTGTATATCTTTGTATTATAATTTAACATTTTATGTCTCTAATATCTAATATGATGTTCATCTCCTCCCATGATACATCTTAATGCTAGTCAGAGATAATTGTCATATACATAGAAAATTTTCTATAGTATATGTTGTATATCATTCTAGTACATGTTTAGCACATAATGTCATTAGTATCTAATGTTATGTTTATCACCTTCCATGATATGTTTGCATGATTTATCTAACTATTTCATTTGGAGTTGAGAAAAGGCTCCTTACGACCCTTTTCTCTCAATAAGTGCTTTATTTTTATGACTTATAGAGTACATAAATTTATTCTTTTCTCATCTTAATATACTTATGAAAGAAAAAGATAGGATTCTTATCCCCCTATTTTAGCCATTTGATCCTGGATCCTCCTTTAATCAATCAAATCTTAATGTTTACCTTCGTATAATATCTGTTAGTACTTTTAATTCTATTTGTAGCTCATATCTCCCCTCTTGTTGAAGGCAGTTACCTATTATCTTTCCCAAATCTAACTAAAGAATCATCTCCAAAATAAACCTCTTTCTAGTTGTCATTGTACTCCATTTAAAATTTCTTCTCAAAATATGAAGCCTCAAAAGACTGAATTTAATGTTCCAATGGAAGGTTCTAGATTTTCAAATTAAAAAGTTATAGATGATTATAAAAATAATATAAGAATGAATTAATTTTAGATTGTCAAAAGCAAGAACCATAAAACCCATCATGCTCACTACTCTATTCTCTCACATGTTCTTTAAATATATAAAGAATAAACATGTAAACAAAGACTTAGATGCAGCAAGTTGCCTCAAAGTCAACTCGTTAGAGCACACTCCTAGATCCAGGCTAGTCCACTGAAATATTGAACTCGGGCCAGTATCAGACAAGGCCGAAAAGTTTTGGTCTCACACTCTCTTAACCCGGGTAGCATTTTTATTGAACTAAAAAGAAATAATTTTTTTAGCACTTGTTTGATATTTTTTCAAAAAATATTTTTTTTAAAAAAAATTCTAAGAGAGAGAGAGGAAAAGAGTATTGAAAAGCAAATACTATTTCTCCTATAATCTTTATATTATGGTGAATTAGAGAAAATATGTGTGAGCTCCATGGAAAATAAGAATAGAAAAGTTTTTCCTCCTATATATTTTCCTCCAACCAAATTGCAAGCTAGGAGAAAAATTTTAAGAAACTAGTAATTAGCCAATTCTTCACTGCTGCGAGCTTAATGAAACCTCATTATTCAGGGAATATCTTTTCCATTATTAATGATATATTATTATTGTTGGGAAAAGACTTAGATGAGCTGAAATGAGTTGAGTTAAGAATGATCTATTATTATTATTTTTGCTAAAGCAGAGATTTAGAAAGGCTACGTCAAAATCTCGAGTTCCTCGCAAGAATCGCAGACAATCAAACTCAGCAAGCCTCAACAGCACCTCAGGTATGGCCAACATGGCAAGTTCTAGCAGATCAACTAGAACCATGCATAACCATCAAATGTGCATGACCTCACACCTCTTTCTTTTTCCAAACAGCATATTCCAAATCCCATTTTGCATCAAGTACAGTTATCGATGTCTGCTGCTGCTGGATCCTCAACAATGTCTGCAATGCACCTCCACCAACCGGCAGGGGCACCAAGCGTCCTTAGGCCGAACAACCTTCAAGGCCAAAGCGGCAGCACGACCAGCAATGCGATGCCGACTGCTGCTGGCGGTGAGAACGGAAAGGAAAAACAAGTCGAGTCTTCAAGAGGTCCCAGCTCTACAAGGCCGACCACTGAAGCGTTTCCCGACCTTTTGCTCAACATTGGAACCAGAAATCAGGATTCTGGGTCCATGCCATCAGAAGAAGTGCCAGGCACAACCAACGTTCCAAGGCAGGGTGGCAATAGGCGCAAGGGCCTGAGAATAGCTGGGAAGCCACCAAAATTTAAGGCCGCTAAGAAGCCTTCTAATTAAACAGAGTACTCAATATTCTAAACATGCAACTTGATGATGGTGGGGCTTTGATAACCTTTAATATTTAGTGAGGATGGACTTGCCGATGCTCTTGGTAGGGCCATTGGACCCTGCAGTGTTATAAGTTTGGATTTGTGGTCATGTTTTAAATCCTTCTTTGGTTTGATTTTGTATGATTATTATATAGTGCATGTATGACTGTTGCTGCAGGCAATGCTTATGCTTTCTTCAGTAGGGAGTCTGGGCTGATAAAGCTCCAGTGATGTGGAACTGATGAAGAAAATAACCCACCTGTGTGTCATAGGTTTTGCAGCACATTTAGTGAGGAGAGATCAATCTGCCTGAATTGAGCAGAACTCTTCCACTGATGAATATCTATGAAGAATGACGAATAAAATAATGACAGGTTTCCAATTCCGTATCCTTCGTTGCGAGGCCAACTCTTTCAAGAATCAAGTCCAATTAGTCCACACTCTGACTCAACACCTCGAGCGGAACCTTTTGGACCAGCACCAAGACCACCGCTTCCATGCCACTGCCTTTCCATCATTGCCATCAAGGCATAAAAGCCGAATCCCATTTACTAGAAATCTTGCGCCATCTGCAGTAGAGTGAAGTAGCAGTCTGCAGAAAAATAGACCTTCCAACTTGCAAAAATATCACCAGAAAAGTATTTTTTTCACCAATTAATACTACATTTTATTTCCATCTTGACCCATCTAATTGGCAAATAAAACTACAAAACATAGAATAAGTAGGACTTCTCAAATTTAAACAAATAAGAAGTTCACATTTTTGTTTGAGATATCCATCAAGAATATGTGGCAAATTATTACATAAATGAATGATTCAAGGGAGAAAAACACCGATATGATTAAGATGAAAAGGTTCCAGCAGAGTACACGTCAAATCAAATAGGCTGCATAAAAAGAGGGTTTTAAGGCACAAAAGCATAAAAGAACAGCAAATTACAGCTATCTCTGCAAAATTAAATAGGAGGATTAAAGAAATTAACTATCAATAGGATTAATGGTTACTTAATACCATCTACAGACAAATTTCTACAGGTTCTTGCAACTCCAGCATAGAGGCTTAAAAGATAATGCAACATGGAGCCACAGACCCCAGTCATCCCGTAGGCAAGCCAAGCCATGTTAGAAGAGCAATGCGAGAGAAACTAGCTCAGGAACCAGGAAATTACTGCAAAACAGAATTCCATCCAGAGTGAAGCATTGATACTGATGATCCAAAGGACGAGGAAAACACTACAAAATAATGGAGGAAAAAGGAAGCGAATGCGAGACCAAAACACTTGATACGAGTATAAAATCAAAGACTCCCTTATTTTCAACAACATTTGATGCAATCCCTAACCCCGATCATCCTTTACCCTCCAAACTTAAGGTAAAGAAGCATTGAAAGCGGAATCTTGGGAAACAATGAGAACATAAATTAGAAAAAGTGAAGCAGGGGAAAACAGAGGCTCAGATTCATGATCGGATTCAGCATTGTATCTTTATTTTTAGTTACTTTCTCCAACTAAACCAAATCGGCTGCGAACTGTTGCCTGTCGAACAGCAGAAGGTCAAACCAACAATCATCGCAGCCTCTTCTTGTGAAGTAATGAAAAGGAAAAGAAAAGACTAAACAGAACGGATCGAAGAGAGCGCAAGGGAGAACTTCGCCGCCCCTACCCATCAGCAAGAAGGGGAAAAAGAAGAAGTAGAAGACGCCCAGAGGAATTCTTGAATCGATGGGACCGAGAGATCTCCCCTACTATGCTCCTCAGTCCGGCGGCCTCTCTGTCTCAAGATGGCCGCAGATGGGTTGCCTGCGGGATAGCAGACTCTCCAGAGCTGCCTCGCCTATCGTTCAACAACAGAGAAGACGGGTAGAGGAAAGGAGACATGGGTTAGTTTAAGAAAAACGAACGACAAACTAATGGACAAGAAGCGCACTTTAGGAATTCGCCTTCCATTCCCAAGAAAACGTGGAATTGGAGTAGGAGAAGACGAAGGAGAAGGATGCCAAGACGTAGAGCCGCCGAAGAAGACAGTGAGAGAACTGAGTGGGCAATGGAACAACATTCAGCAGCGCTTCAGCCCTCCATATAAAGGTGCTTGATGTAAAGGGGCATGCGTACGCAAGAGATTTTAATTTTGAATTTGATTTTTTTTTATCGAAGTTAGCACTACAATTTAGTCCAGTTAGATGGATCACTTTTGACCCTAATCCAATCCGATTTTATATTAAATTTTTGATTTAAGATTTGAAGCCAACCCATTAACAACATTGTCCCACTCCCACGAGGCCTATCATAAAAAGTGAAATAGGTTTCATCAAGTAAAAGTTTTAAATTTTATGAAAGAAACACATTTTAGCTTTTTCATGCAATGAGGTGGTGCAAGTTTGATTCATCCCATTCCAATCCCTGGCCTAATCAGACTTGCTTAGAATATTTTTTTTTCTTAAAAAAAAGTTATTTGTAATGCTTTAATGCTTGATTTAATTTTTAAATATATTTAAAGTTTACAAGTTATAATTTTTATGATAAATTATATATATAAAAATTTGATACTATATTGCATTATGATTGATACAAGAAGGAATGAAATGGTACAAGCAAGACTCTATCTTATCAAGACTTAAATCACTGCATCAAATTTTCATTATCAATTAATTTTAGTGTTTCAAAATTGTTTCTGTATTTTTAGTGCCAAGCAAATTGTCAATTAGATGCAGTTATTGACCGCAATTGAAGAGTTGCCTATTATTGCGGTGGCAGCCCACAATTTTGTCGTTGTTCTCCTCTCCGTCTATTATATATCCTCTTTATCCTTCTATCATTTCATTTCATTGGCGAAGAAAAAGAAAATTAAATAAAAGATGGGTTAAGAAGTGGTGGAGGAAAGTTGAATCAATTCAAGTAATGGCGAGATGATATTGAAATAATCTAAGGTATATTGTAATTCTAAAGCAACTTGATGAGTAACTGTGGGAGATGAAATATAGTAACTTTATAAAATAAATGTTTCAGAAAGAGCATAGAGGAAAACACAAACAAAAAGGATGATCATGGATTTGAATATGAGTCTCTCCTGGTGATCTTTGTTCCCAATGTTACAAGCACACCTCTGGGAAGCCAGCGAAAAATGAAAGAGAGGCAGAAAAAGAAAGGTGAATATCAAATCAGAAAGTGCTTTGGTGGTCCAATGGTAGGACATGGCTAGAATACAAAGTTTAAGCAGAATTTGTTCGCTAGCTGGATAGATGCTGTCTATAATCAAATTAAAACATTGTATGACAATCTTGAGATGAGAAATGAAACTCTTCTGCGCTTGTTCTAGAAAGCTTGGATGCTTCAAATTGCATGTTAGGCTTGGATACTAACATTTGTTGATATGTCTCAGAATAACTGTTGAAGCCTGTTTTGACCATACTATTTTTAAAAGTCAAAAGTGGCATCAAATACTATATGGCACACTCAGGAGTGAATATCCTCGGCAAGAAGAGAAGAGTTTTTTCTTTTCTTTCTTTGATTAAAGTTGATGTTTTGATAATGGTTATTTAAATTTAGAGTTTATGATGCTATTGTTATTATGATTCTATAGTTATTATACAAATGTGATGACCAAAAAAAGGAGGGGCATGAAGGGGTGATGGGGGCTTGAATAATATATAAAAATTGACATAATGAGCATCTTAATTAATAGTGTCTGATTAACCCCTCCCCCTCTCCCCAACTCTCTGGGAGGTTTCTTGAGGAAATGACTGAAGTGTACAATATGTTACCAAAGAACCAATTCTATATGGCTTAATGGTCCAACTAGTAGGTTAGTGGTCAATAGTTGAACTATACAAAAAAACTAAAATATAATTAAAATTAAAAGAAAGATCCATAATGTCCAATAAAGAGAATTTCTCAGTATAATTCAACTATTTGCTAACTTGAAAAATTTGGATCCTTAATTTAAGTTATTTAAACTCTAATAGAATATGCTAATACTTGAAATTAATCTGAAATTTCTTAATAAAGTAATACTTGAAATCCTTCGGTTTGATTAGAGAAAGAGGTGAGAGAGGTAGATTAATTAGAGAGGAGAGAATAAAAGATTTAAGCATAAAAGGCAAAAAAAGTTCCAAAAATAATGCTGAAATTTAAATTATAATATTTAAAACATAATTTTAAAGGGCACTAAAAATCAATAAAAAACCTAGCTGATTCATCTAGTTTTTGTTGGGTTAATTATGTAACTAGTGCAATTAAAGAACCATACTGATCAACAGAGTTCATTGGTTGGCCCAGCTGATCTGATCTGACTTTTAGGAAAAGACTTTGTACATCGCCCCCGGTGCAGCAAGTCCTACGTGAGCTGCACCGCTCCTTCTTATTGGTCCACATGGATCCCATGTGGCCTGACGCGATGGGACAGAATATCAGGGGAATAATGTTACTTTTTGATCGTACACCCTAGTTCAAAACCCACGATACCCTAGTTCAAAATGTTAAGACAAAGCATTAGTTCAAAACCTACGACACCCTAGTTGAAAACCCACGACACACTAGTTCAAAACCCACGACACCCTAGTTCAAACCTACGACACCCTAGTTCAAAATGTTAAGACAAAGCATTAATTCAAAACCTACGACATCCTAGTTGAAAACCCACGACACCCTAGTTGAAAACCTACGACACCCTAGTTCAAAACCCATGACACCCTAGTTCAAAATGTTAAGACAAAGCATTAGTTCAAAACCTACGACACCCTAGTTTAACTAATGCTTTTTGAGTAGCAAAGCTGTTAAGAAGTTAGAGTTTAAGGAACACAGATGAACCAAAGCTGATGAATCATCAAAAGCTAGCACCAAAGCTGATGAATCCTTCAAAGCTATCGCCGCACCAAAAAGACCATTGATCTTCAGATGAAACCATCCAGTTCCTAAATGCCGATGTCATCGGCACCGAGCCCCTTCCATCAAGGTACGCCAAGGCGGTGATGCTGGTCCAAACTAACACCCTCATGCAGGCCTACTTCTACCCGCCATCCTATCTGGTAGGAGATCCTGAAAGCCATCGTCAAGTTCATAAACTACAACCTCAACCCCAGACTCCCGCTCCGCGGCACCATCATCCACAGGAAGAATGTTTTACAATCAGAAAGAGTTTTTTATCAGCAAAATCCAAATAAGATGGCGGATTGAAGTAGGCTGGAGGAAAAGGGCATTTTCGTCTGCACACCAATGATGAAAGGCTGAACGACTTTTAATGGATGTACGATCAAAAAGTAATATTATCCCCTGCTATTTTGTCCCATCGCGTCAGGCCACATGGGATCCATGTGGACCAATAAGAAGGACCGATGCAGCCCACGTAGGACTTGCTGCACCGGGGGCGGTATACAAAGTTTTTTCCCTGACTTTTATAACTATAGTACCATCTAACATATATTTTATGGTTAGATAAAATTTGAGATCAATGATGTTCATACATATTCAGTTTATACATTAAAATTCAATGCATGATGCTCACATGTAACATAAAATGATAGTTTAGATGAATCACTATATTTAAATGGGAAGTCTACTGAAAGAGATTTTTGTTGTTGATTTAGTTTGAACTAGAGCTCCAGCTTTATCTTCGTTCAGGAAATAAAAATCATTTCACAAGTTGGTTGGTGGTATCCCAAATTTTTCAAGATTGTACAATCTGTTCCCTCTTCCAATCTTCAAGAGTTCTCCCTTTTGTTCCTTTTGCTCAGCCCATTGACTTTTAGCCAGCTTTCTAGTTATGTTGCATGCTATCCATGCATTGCATGCTTTTGCATCTAAGCATCATTATATATAAAATTGCAGAGCTGAATAAGGAATTATGCTTGAAATATGATGTCAGAGGACATAACTAAACCTAAGTTATCACACATTTATGTTGTAAGAAGCTATATATTTGCTTCTTTTTCTATTTTTTGGCTTAAAAGACTTATATATATATATAAACCAATGTGGAAGTTTATTCTAAAAGAGAAAAATGTATTTGTAATAAAATATCACTGCTTCATGTTTAAAGTAATATATAATGTTAGTGTTAAAGTTTAATTTAGGAGAACAATATGTGCTCACAAATTACTTGGTAAGAAACTTCAAATGTTACCACTAAAACTGAGCACACCATGCTATAGAAGCCATATTACAACATAAGTTGGAATTCTGTAGTTCATACGGCTATGCTGAAGATTTCACTGAAGGACATGGTGATGTAGATCTCAAAGAGCTAATGCATAAGTCAAAGGTATCTTGCAACATATGATACCCCATCTATAGCCCTTTTGTTCTTAAGAAATGAAGCTAGCATTTTCATTAGATTTGACAATCTCTTTTTAAACATGATTTTCTGCTTCTGCCTCTCATGGCTTATAGCGTGCCTTTAATAGGGCTCTGGGAGGCAATATCCGAAAGGAGGTATGATATAAATAAATTTTGTTACTAGTTATCCTATAGCATGATATGTATAAATCCACGAAATTATAGTGCCCAAAACTAAGTAAAGATTGATCTATTTGAGATCTTTAGAAGTTTTAATATTTGATCAATCTATCTTACAACTTTGATCTCCAAAAATTTTAAATACCGTTATTTTCTAGTGAGCTGTGTGCCAACTACTCGGACAAGTCACTCACAGCATCGTAAGACAAAAAGTCACAAAATCTTTTTTGAATCATAAATTAGGGAGTTCCTTGGAATTTATTAATGTAGATAAATGCAGTAGGAGAAGAATATATGAAATATCACAAAATCTTAACATCTTTTTGTTGGTTGCCATTGCACTTTTTAATTTTCTATGGTCCATTATTCTTCTAAAAAAAATCTCTAAGAAAGATTAGATGGAATTCAGCTTTAAAAATCTTTCACATTCAGGGCAAATTTTGGGCTAAGAAGGTCCTTGAGTTCAGTTCTAGCTAAATGCTTGCACGAGCTTGGTACAAGTGGGATAGGACCACTTTAGAATAGATGCCTGTGACGTGATATTTTTGGAAAAGATTGAAGGGTATTCTGGGAATAAAATAGAACAGAATATCTCACTTTATATCTTCTTCCATCATTTAAGGTGAGGGAGCCTCTTCTATTAGATTACCTGAGTTCAATTAGCCAGCACAAGAAGGGATTACATAAAAAAAACTCAATAAATAATGAATTATATCTTAACCTATGGTCATCATTAAGATAAACAACAATAACACTCGGATATAATTAAATTTATCAAATTAATTAAAATTAAGCTATTCAAGCTTCATTCTACCAAAATATAATAAAAGAAATTACAACATAAGCAACGAGGTAAGTTATGCCACTATAGTTTTCACATCACTTCCACTATACCAAGCATTGCTTACTGGTCATGACTTCATTCTTGAAGAAATCTTCTCTTTAAACTTTGGAAGCTTAATAGGATGGCGATAGAAATCCTATCATATGAGTTATCTATGAATTGAAAATACACAGTCCTCCAAGTCTTGTTGAGAAGTAACATACCAAGGATTGTCCAAAACCCAACTGCATATCCTGGTGCTATTCTAAGGTAAAACCAAACATCCTCATCCTCACCTTTGCTAGAGGTGTCTAGAGCCTGGGCATTGCCATCACCATCTGCATCTTTTGGAACTCGATTTGTCATCCCATCACCTTCACATGTCTTCATTAGAGGTAATCCGCAAAGAAAAGGATTACCTATGTAACTGGAAGGAGTATTAATAGTTTCGAGTTGTCTACCAGTTGGAATTCTTCCTGATAAATTATTGTAGGATAAATTCAAGAAACTCAAAAGCTTAAGTTGGTCAATGTAAAAGGAATTGCACCAGAGTGCTTATTCCTTGATAAATCAAGAGAGTCCAGTTATAGTATATTGCCAATCTTTCTTGATATTTCTCCTGTTAGATGATTACCAGATAGGTTTAAACTCATCAACATAGGAAGACTAAAAAGCTCCTCAGGAATGCTTCGAGATAAGTTGTTTTCTGAGAGGTCCATGATTGTAATCAGTGCAAGTGGTTGACTTTCATACAGGTCTTCTCTTCCTTTGGTATCCAGTATCATTTTATTAGCTGAAATCAGATCAATAGAGTATACATATGCTGCACAACCAGAAAGCATGACGGAAAAATTACCAAAGCTCCTTGGTATGGCTCCAGAATATTGTTATGTGAGATATCGACGACATGGAGATTTTCAATCTGAGATAGTTCTTGTGCAATTTCACCTGCAAACATGTTGACCGTAAGCGAAGCCGTTTCAAATTTGGCAAGCTTTTTGCTACCAAAGTTGGTATGCTACCACTGAATCTATTGCCACCAAGATCAAGGCTCATCAACTTCTTACAACTCTTTAAAGATGGAGGGAAATCCCCAGACATATAGTTGTTGCTCAAGTGTAAGAAATACAGTCTAGAGGGAGAACAAAGCCAATGAGGAATACCTCCCATGATGTTATTATTTGATAAGACGAGGACATGCAAGGATTTGGGAAATGCTTCTCACAAGGTGGGAGTTCTCCTGATACATTATTATTTGAAATATCAAGCACTGTTAAGTTCACCGGGTCACATAAAGATGAGGGGATGCTACCATTCATGCTATTTGTGGACAGATCAAGATGCGCTAGATCAGGAAATATTTTGTTGATATTAGGAGGAATTGGTCCCTGAAACGAGGTATTCGTCAAATACAGATAACTTATATTTGACAAAAATGTGGAATGGTGCTGCTAATGACGTTATGGGAGAGATCTAGTTCTTCAAGAGAGGTGAGGTTCCCCAACCATTCAGGAATAGAATCCAAGATTCCAGAATTGGATAAATGTAATCCAATTAAGTTCCGTTGAGTTCGGATCCATGGAGGAAATTTTGGGCCCATTGGACAAGAGCTCATGTCGATATATTCGAGTTGAAAGGGAGGGACCCAGTCAGAGCTAACATTTAGACCCAAGAAGTAGCACTAAAGTATGGTATAGTTTGAAGCCATGATGACTTCCTTTTTCCTTGTTCTTGTACTGAAATGTCGTTGCTTTCCTGGTGTTATATAGAGATATCTAGGCTTTGTGTTGAAATGGTCTTGGCACAAAGCAGTCACACTCCTATTAGCCAACTCATAGTTGGCCACCCATCGTGCTACCTAGACTTCACTCGCAATAAAGAATCACTAGAAGAAAAATGACTTTTGCCTACGATTTTCGTACCTACGATTTTAAAATCGTAGGCAAAAAATATATTTCCCTACGATTTTTTAAAAATCGTAGGCAAAGATTCCATAGTCGTAAAGTTAGAACCTTTCCCTATGATTTTCAAAAAATCATAGGGAAAGGCTCTGGATCTTTCCCTACAATTTTCAAAAAATCGTAGGGAAAAGATTTTCCCTACGATTTTCAAAAATTCGTAGGGAAAGATCGAAAACCTTTCCCTACGATTTTTTGAAAATCGTAGGGAAAAGCTATACCAAAAATTTGGAGGCAAAATCTCCCTCCAAATTTTTCTGAAAAGATCTTTCCCTACGATTTTTAAAAAATCATAGGTAAAGGCTCTGGATCTTTCTATATTTATATTAATTATATATTTTATATGATATTATTAATAATTATAAATATTAATATAATTATTTATTTCTTATACTGTATTTATAATTATTGTTATTTATTATATTGTTAACATGTTATATATTATAATATTCTTAGTAATAATTACTATAGTTTCTTTAATTCTATTATTATTTACATATATTATATATAGTAAATATGTATTTATATATAATACATAAAAAAAATATATTATATATATTTTTTATATAATAAATAATTACTTATTATAATATTGCAGTATACTATGATTTATTATGTATTATCATATTGTTAATAATTTATTAATCTTATTGTAATACATAATGTATATAGAACATGTTATAAAGTTATTATAATAATATAGAATATATTATATATTATCAATATTATTATGCAATATAATATTAAATAAAAATATTATTATGTATATATCTTTTTTTAGTTATCCTTTTAAAAGACTTTTTCTTGATCATCAAATTTTTGGAGACAAAATTACCCGCCAATATTTTTCTGAAAAAGTCTTTCCCTACGATTTTCATGAAAATCGTAGAGAATCATATCTTTCCTTTACATAATAAAAATATTATTATGTATATATCTTTTTTTAGTTATCCTTTTAAAAGACTTTTTCTTGATCATCAAATTTTTGGAGATAAAATTACCCGCCAATATTTTCTAAAAAAGTTTTTTCCTTACGATTTTCATGAAAATCATAGAGAATCATATCTTTCCTCTGTAAAGAAAATACTGAGGTATGGGATTGATCGCAATGGTCCAATCGATCATCGTCGATCGGGATCATGGCTTAGATTGATCGCAACCATCGGATCATCACCGATCGGATGGATCGCAACTATCGGATCGATCATCCCCGATCGGGATCATGGCTTGGATCGATCACAACCGTCGGATCGTCTCCGATCAGATTGATCGCAATGGTCCGATCGATCATCGTCGATCGGGATCATGGCTTGGATCGATCGTAACCATCGGATCATCGCCGATCGGATGGATCGCAACCATCGGATATCATCGACAATCGGATGGATTGCAACTGTCGGATCGATCATCGCTTATCGGGATCATGGCTTGGATTGATCACAACCATCAGATCATCGCCGATCAGAGTGATCGCAATGATCTAATCGATCATCACCGATCGAGATCATGGTTTGGATCGATCACAACCGTTGGATCGTCTTTGATCGGATCGATTGCAACGGTCTGATCGATCATCACCGATCGGGATCATGGCTTGGATCGATCCAACCATCAGATCATCTTCGATCAGATGGATCACAACCGTTAGATCGATCATCGCCGATCGAGATCATGGCTTGGATCGATTGCAACCATCGGATCGATCATCGCCGATCGGGATCATGGCTTGGATCGATCGCAACCATCGGATCATCGCCGATCGGATGGATCGCAACTATCGTATCGATGATCTATGATCGGATCATGGCTTGGATCGATCGCAACCATCGGATATCATCGACAATTGGATGGATTGCAACTGTCGGATCGATCATCGCTGATCGGGATCATGGCTTGGATTGATCACAACCATCGGATCATCGCCGATCAGATTGATCGCAACGGTCTGATCGATCATCACCGATCGAGATCATGGTTTGGATCGATCACAACCGTTGGATCATCTTCGATCGGATCGATTGCAACAGTCCGATCGATCATCACCGATCGGGATCATGGCTTGGATCGATCCAACCATCGGATCATCTCCGATCAGATCGATCGCAATCGTTAGATCGATCATCACCGATCGAGATCGTGGCTTGGATCGATCGCAACCGTCGGATCATCACCGATCGGATGGATCGCAACCGTCGGATCGATCATCGCCGATCTGGATCATGGCATGGATCGATTGCAACCATCGGATCATCTTCGATCGGATGGATCGCAATCGTCGAATCGATCATCACCGATCGAGATCATGGCTTGGATCGATCGCAACCGTTGGATCGTCTTCGATCGGATCGATTGCAACGGTCCGATCGATCATCACCGATTGGGATCATGGCTTGGATTGATCCAACCATCGGATCGTCTCCGATTAGATGGATCACAACCGTTAGATCGATCATCGCCGATCGAGATCATGGCTTGGATCGATCGCAACCGTCGGATCATCGCCGATCGGATGGATCGCAACCGTCGGATCGATCATCGCCAATCGGGATCATGGCTTGGATCGATCGCAACCATCGGATCATCGCCGATCGGATGGATCGCAACTATCGTATCGATGATCTACGATCGGGATCATGGCTTGGATCGATCGCAACCATCGGATATCATCGACAATTAGATGGATTGCAACTGTCGGATCGATCATCGCTGATCGGGATCATGGCTTGGATCGATCACAACCATCAGATCATCGCCGATCAGATTGATCGCAATGGTCTGATCGATCGTCACCGATCGAGATCATGGTTTGGATCGATCGCAAATGTTGGATCATCTTCGATCGGATCGATTGCAATGGTCCGATTGATCATCACCGATCGGGATCATGGCTTGGATCGATCGCAACCATTGGATCATCGCCGATCGGATGGATCACAACTATCGTATCGATGATCTACGATCGGGATCATGGCTTGGATCGATCGTAACCATCGGATATCATCGACAATCGGATGGATTGCAACTGTCGGATCGATCATCGCTGATCAGGATCATGGCTTGGATCGATCACAACCGTCAAATCATCGCTGATCAGATTGATCACAATGGTCTGATCGATCATCGCCGATCGAGATCATGGTTTGGATCGATCGCAAACGTTGGATCATCTTCGATCGGATCGATTGCAATGGTCCGATCGATCATCACCGATCGAGATCATGGCTTGGATCGATCCAACCATCGGATCGTCTCCGATCAGATGGATCGCAACCGTTAGATCGATCATCGCCGATCAAGATCGTGGCTTGGATCGATCGCAACCGTCGGATCATCATTGATCGGATGGATCGCAACCGTCAGATCGATCATCACCGATCTGGATCATGGCATGGATCGATTGCAACCATCGGATCATCTTCGATCGGATGGATCACAATCGTCGGATCGATCATCACCGATCGAGATCATGGCTTGGATCGATCGCAACCGTCGGATCGTCTCGATCGGATTGATCGCAACGATTGGATCGATAATCGCCGATCAGGATCATGGCTTGGATCGATCGCAATAGTCGGATCATCTTCGATCGGATGGATCACAACCATCGGATCGATCATCGCTGATCGGGATCATGGCTTGGATCGATCGCAACCGTCGGATCATCGCCGATCGGATGGATCGCAACCGTTGGATCGATCATCGCTGATCGGGATCATGGCTTGAATCGATCGCAACCATCGGATCATCTCTGATTAGATTGATCACAACTGTCCGATCGATCATCGCCGATCGGGATCATCGCTTGGATCGATCGCAACTGTTGAATCGTCTCTGATCGAATGGATCGCAACTGTTGGATTGATCATCGCCGATCGGGATCATGGCTTGGATCGATCGCAATCGTCGGATCATCTCCGATCGGATTGATCGCAACGGTCCGATCGATCATCGTCGATCGGGATCATGGCTTGGATCGATCGCAACCATCGGATCATTGCCGATCGGATGGATCACAACTATCGGATCGATCATCCCCGATCGGAATCATGGCTTGGATTGATCGCAACCTTCAGATCGTCTCCGATCGGATTGATTGCAACCGTCGAATCGATCATCGCCGATCGGAATCATGGCATGGATCGATCGCAACCGTCGGATCGTCTCCGATCGGATCGATTGCAATCGTCGGATCCATCAT
>UESW01004832.1:374666-424459 GCA_900491605.1 Calamus simplicifolius | reverse complement strand
CAATCGGATGGATCAACCATGGATCATCGCCATCTCTGATCGGTCGATCGATCATCGCGATCGATCATCGATCGATCATGGCTTGGATCGATCGATCGGATCATGGCCGATCGGATCATCGCCAATCGAATTGATCGCAATGGTCCGATCGATCATCGCCGATCGGGATCATAGCTTGGATCGATCGCAACCGTCGGATCGTCGCCGATCGGATGGATCGCAACGGTCGATCGATCATCGCCGATCGGGATCATGGCTTGGATCGATCGCAACCGTCGATATCGTCGCCGATCGGATGGATCGCAACGTCGATCGATCATCGCCGATCGGGATCATGGCTTGGATCGATCGCAACCGTCATCGCCGATCGATGGATTCGGATCGATCATGGCTTGGATCGATCGCAATCGAATCATCGCCGATCGGATGGATCGCAACGATCGATCATCCCGATCGATCATGGCTTGGATCGATCGCAACCGTCGGATCGTCTCTGATCGGATGGATCGCAACGGTCCGATCGATCATCGCCGATCGGGATCATGGCTTGGATCGATCGCAACCGGATCTCGCCGATCGGATGGATCGCAACGTCGATCGATCATCGCCGATCGGGATCATGGCTTGGATCGATCGCAACCATTGGATCGTCGCCGATCGGATGGATCGCAACCGGTCCGATCGATCATCGCCGATCGGGATCATGGCTTGGATCGATCGCAACCGTTCGGATCATCGCCGATCGGATGGATCGCAACGGTCGATCGATCATCGCCGATCGGGATCATGGCTTGGATCGATCGCAACCGAATCATCGATCGGATGGATCGCAACGGTCGGATCGATCATCGTCGATCGGGATCATGGCTTGGATCGATCGCAACCGTCGGATCATCGGATCGGATGGATCGCAATGATCGGATCGATCATCGCCGATCGGGATCATGGCTTGGATCGATCGCAACCGTCGGATCGTCGCCGATCGGATGATCGCAACGGTCCGATCGATCATCGCCGATCGGATCATGGCTTGGATCGATCGCAACCATCGGATCATCTCCGATCGGATGGATCGCAACCATCGGATCGATCATCGCCGATCGGGATCATGGCTTGGATCGATCGCAACCATCGGATCATCTCGATCGGATTGGATCGCAATGGTCCGATCGATCATCGCCGATCGGGATCATGGCTTGGATCGATCGCAACCGTCGGATCACCGATCGGATGGATCGCAATGGTCGATCGATCATCGCCGATCGGGATCATGGCTTGGATCGATCGCAACCGTTGGATCGTCGCCGATCGGATGGATCGCAACGGTCCGATCGATCATCGCCGATCGGGATCATGGCTTGGATCGATCGCAACCGTCAGATCATCGCCGATCGGATGGATCGCAACGGTCCGATCGATCATCGCCGATCGGGATCATGGCTTGGATCGATCGCAACCGTCGGATCATCGGCGATCGGATGGATCGCAACCGGTCGGATCGATCATCGCCGATCGGGATCATGGCTTGGATCGCAACCATGATCGATATCGTCGATCGGGATCATGGCTTCGATCGATCGCAACCGTCGGATCATCGGATCGGATGGATCGCAATGGTCGGATCGATCATCGCCGATCAGGATCATGGCTTGGATCGATCGCAACCGTCGGATCATCGCCGATCGGATGATCGCGTCCGATCGATCATCGCCGATCGGATCATGGCTTGGATCGATCACAACCATCTGGATCATCGCCGATCGCAACATCGATCGATCATCGCCGATCGGGATCATGGCTTGGATCGATCGCAACCGTCGGATCGTCGCCGATCGGATGGATCGCAATGGTCGATCGATCATCGCCGATCGGGATCATGGCTTGGATCGATCGCAACCGTCGGATCGTCGCCGATCGGATGGATCGCAACCATCGGATCGATCATCGCCGATTGGGATCATGGCTTGGATCGATCGCAACCGTCGGATCATCGATCGGATGGATCGCAATGGTCCGATCGATCATCGCGATCGGGATCATGGGATCGATCGATCGTAACCGATCGATCGCAATCGATCATCGCCGATCGGGATCATGGCTTGGATCGATCGCAACCGTCGGATCATCGCCGATCGGATGGATCGCAACGTCGATCGATCATCGCCGATCGGGATCATGGCTTGGATCGATCGCAACCGTCGGATCATCGCCGATCGGATGGATCGCAACGGTCCGATCGATCATCGCCGATCGGGATCATGGCTTGGATCGATCGCAACCGTCGATCGTCGCCGATCGGATGGATCGCAACGGTCCGATCGATCATCGCCGATCGGGATCATGGCTTGGATCGATCGCAACCGTCGATCATCGCCGATCGGATGGATCGCAACGGTCCGATCGATCATCGCGATCAGGATCATGGCTTGGATCGATCGCAACCGTCGGATCGTCCGATCGGATGGATCGCAACGGTCCGATCGATCATCGCCGATCGGGATCATGGCTTGGATCGATCGCAACCATCGGATCATCGCGATCGGATGCATCGCAATGGTCGGATCGATCATCGCCGATCGGATCATGGCTTGGATCGATCGCAATCGTCGGATCATCGCCGATCGGATGGATCGCAAACGATCGATCATCCGGATCGATCTTGATCGGATGGATCATCGGATCGATTGGCTTGGATCGATCGCAACCGTCGGATCATCGCCGATCGGATGATCGCAACGTCCGATCGATCATCGCCGATCAGGATCATGGCTTGGATCGATCGCAACCATCGGATCATCGCCGATCGGATGGATCGCAACCAGATCGATCATCGCCGATCGGGATCATGGCTTGGATCGATCGCAACCGTCGGATCATCATCGATCGGATGGATCGCAATGGTCCGATCATCGCCGATCGATCATGGCTTGGATCGATCGCAACCATCATCGGATCGGATGGATCGCAAATCGATCATCGCCGATCGGGATCATGGCTTGGATCGATCGCAACCATCGGATCATCGCCGATCGGATGGATCGCAACGGTCCGATCGAATCGATCCGATCCGGATCATGGCTCGGATCGATTGCAACCATCGGATCATCGCCGATCGGATGGATCGCAACGGTTCGATCGATCATCGCCGATCGGGATCATGGCTTGGATCGATCGCAACCGTCAATCATCGCCGATCGGATGATCGCAACGGTCCGATCGATCATCGCCGATCGGGATCATGGCTTGGATCGGATCGATCGATCGATCGGATCGATCGATCATCGCCGATCGGATGGATCGCAACGGTCCGATCGATCATCGCCGATCGGGATCATGGCTTGGATCGATCGCAACCGTCGGATCATCGCCGATCGGATGGATCGCAACGGTCCGATCGATCATCGCCGATCAGGATCATGGCTTGGATCGATCGCAACCGTCGGATCATCGCCGATCGGATGGATCGCAACGGTCGATCGATCATCACGATCGGGATCATGGCTTGGATCGATCGCAACCGTCGGATCATCGCCGATCGGATGGATCGCAACGGTCCGATCGATCATCGCCGATCAGGATCATGGCTTGGATCGATCGCAACCGTCGGATCGTCGCCGATCGGATGGATCGCAACGGTCGATCGATCATCGCCGATCGGGATCATGGCTTGGATCGATCGCAACCGTCGGATCATCGCCGATCGGATGGATCGCAACGGTCCGATCGATCATCGCCGATCGGGATCATGGCTTGGATCGATCGCAACCGTCGGATCATCACCGATCGGATGGATCGCAACCGTCGGATCGATCATCGCCGATCCGATCATGGCTTGGATCGATCGCAACCGTCGGATATCATCGTCGATCGGATGGATCAAATCGTCGGATCGATCATCACCGATCGGGATCATGGCTTGGATCGATCGCAACCGTTGATCATCGCCGATCGGATGGATCGCAACGGCCGGATCGATCATCGCCGATCGGGATCATGGCTTGGATCGATCGCAACGTCGTATCATCACCGATCGGATGGATCGCAACCGTTGGATCGATCATCACCGATCGGGATCATGGCTTGGATCGATCACAACCATCGGATCGTCACCGATCGATGGATCGCAACCATCGATCGATCATCGCTGATCGGGATCATGGCTTGGATCGATCGCAACCGTCGGATCATCACCGATCGGATGGATCGCAATGGTTCGATTGATCATCGCCGATCGGGATCATGGCTTGGATCGCTCGCAACCATCAGAAATCATCGCTGATCGGATGGATCGCAACCGTCGGATCGATCATCGCCGATCGTGATCATGGCTTGGATCGATCGCAATCGTCGGATCATCGACGATCGAATGGATCGCAACGATCCGATCGATCATCGCCGATCGAGATCATGGGTTAGATTGATTGCAACCATCTATCGCTGATCGGATGGATCGCAAAATCGGATCGATCTTTGCCAATCGAAATCGTGGCTTGGATCGATGGAAAACGTCGGATCATCACCAATCGGTTGATCGCAACATTCCGATCGATCATCGTCGATCGGGATCATGGCTTGGATCGATCGCAACCATCGTTTCATCGCCGATCGAATGGATCGCAACCGTCAGATCGATCATCGTCGATAGGGATCCTGGCTTTAATCGATCGCAACCGTCGTATATCATCGCCGATCAGATGGATCGCAACCGTCGGATCGATCATCGCCGATCGGGATCATGGCTTGGATCGATCGCAACCATCGGATCGTCACCGATCGAATGTATTGCAACGGTCCGATCGATCATTGCTGATCGGGATCATGGCTTGGATCGATCGCAACCGTCGGATATCATTGCCGATCGGATGGATCGCAACAATCGGATCGATCATCGCCGATCGGGATCATGGCTTGGATCGATCGCAACCGTCGGATCATCGCCGATCGGATGGATCGCAACCGTCGGATCGATCATCGCCAATCGGGATCGTGGCTTGGATCAATCGCAACTGTCGATCATCGTTGATCGAATGGATCGCAACCATCAGATTGATCATCACCGATCGGGATCATGGCTGGGATCGATCGCAATCGTTGGACCATCGACGATCTGATGGATCGCAACGGTCCGATCGATTATCGCCGATCGAGATCATTGCTGGGATCGATCGTAACCGTCGGATCATCGCCGATCGAATGGATCGCAACCGTCGGATCGATCATCGCCGATCGGGATCATGGCTTGGATCATTCGCAACCGTTGGATCGTCGCCGACCGGATGGATCGCAACGGTCCGATCGATCATCTCCGATCAAGATCATGGCTTGGATCGCTCGCAACCATCGGATATCGTCGTCGATCGATGGATCGCAACCGTCGGATCGATCATCGCCGATCGGGATCATGGCTTGGATCGATCGCAACCATCGGATATCCTCGCCGATCGGATGGATCGCAACCGTCGGATCGATCATCGCCAATCGGGATCATGGCTTGGATCGATCGCAACCGTTGGATCATCGCCGATCGGATGATCGCAACCGTCGGAACCATCATCATCGATCGGGATCATGGCTTGGATCGATTGCAACCATCGGATCGTCGCCGATCGGATGGATCACAATGGTCCGATCAATCATCGCCGATCGGGATCATCAATTAGATTGATCACAACCGTCGTATCGTCGCCGATCGGATGGATCGCAACCGCCGGATCGATCATCGTCGATCGGGATCATGGCTTGGATCGATCGCAACCATCGAATATCGTCACCGATCAGATGGATCGCAACCGTCGAATTGATCATCGCCGTTTGGGATCATGGCTTGGATCGATCGCGATCATTGATGATCGGATGGATCCCAACTGTCCGATCGATCATCACCGATCGGGATCATAGCTTGGATAGATCACAACCGTCGGATATCATCGCCGATTGGATGGATCGCAACCGTCGGATCGATCATTGCCGATCGGGATCATGGCTTGGATCGATCGCAACCGTCGGATAATGTCGCCGATCGGATGGATCGCTACCATCGGATCGATCATCGCCGATCGGGATCATGGCTTGGATCGATCGCAACTGTCCGATCGTCGCCGATCGGATGGATCGCAACGGTCCGATCGATCATCGCCGATCGGGATCATGGCTTGGATCGATCGCAACCGTCGTATCATCGCCGATCGATGGATCACAACCGTCGGATCGTTCATCGCGATGGATCATGGCTTGGATCGATCGCAACCATCGGATCATCGCCGATCGGATGGATCGCAACTGTCCGATCGATCATCACCGATCGGGATCATGGCTTGGATCGCTCGTAACCATCGGATATCGTCGCCAATCGAATCGATTGCAACCATCGGATCGATCTTCGCCGATCGGGATCATGGCTTGGATCGATCACAACGTTGGATCATCGACGATCGGAATGGATCGCAACGGTCCGATCGATCATCGCCGATCGGGATCAAGGCTTGGATCGATTGCAACAGTCGGAAATCGTCGCCGATCGGATGGATCACAACCATCGGATCGATCATCGCCGATCGGGATCATGGCTTGGATCGATCGCAACCGTCGGATATCATCGCTGATCGGATGGATCGCAACCATCGATCGATCATCGCGGATCGGGATCATGGCTTGGATCGCTCGCAACCATCGAATATCGTCGCTAATCGGATGGATCGCAACCATCGGATCGATCATCGCCGATCGGGATCATGGCTTGGATCGATAGCAACCGTCAGATATCGTCGTCGATCGGATGGATCGCATCTGTCGGTTCGATCATAGCCGATCGGGATCATGGCTGGATCGATTGCAATCATCGAATCATCAATGATTGGATGTATCGCAACGGTCCAATCGATCATCGCCAATCACGATCATGGCTTGGATCGATCACAACCATCGGATATCGTCGCCGATCGGATGGATCGCAACCGTCAGATCGATCATCGCCGATCGGGATCATGGCTTGGATCGATCGCAACAGTCGGATATCATCACCGATCGGATGGATCGCAACATCGGATCGATCATCGCCGATCATGATCATGGCTTGGATCGATCGCAACCGTTGGATCATTGTCGATCGAATGGATCGCAACAGTCCGATCGATCATCGCCGATCGGGATCATGGATTGGATCGATCGCAACCGTTGGATATCGTCGTCGATCGGATGGATCCACCGTCGGATCAATCATCGCCGATTGAGATCATGGCTAGGATCGATCGCAACCATCGGATCATCGCCAATCGGTTGGATCGCAATGGTCCGAACGATCATGTCGATCGGGATCATGGCTTGGATCGATCGCAACCGTCATATCATCGCCGATCGGATAGATCGAAACCATCGGATCAATCATTGCGCTCGGGATCATGGCTTGGATCGATTGCAACCGTTGGATATCGTCGCCGATCGGATGGATCGCAATCATCGGATCGATCATCGCCGATCGGGATCATGGCTTGGATCGATCGCAACCATCGGAGCATCGCTGATCAGATGGATCAGAACGGTCCGATCAATCATTGCTGATCAGGATCATGCTTGGATCGATCGCAACCGTCGGATATCATCGCCGATTAGATGGATCGCAACCGTCGGATCGATCATCGACGATCGGGATAATGGCTTGGATCGATCGTAACCGTCAGATCGTCGCCGATCGGATGGATCGCAATGGTCCGATCGATCATCGTCGATCAGGATCATGGCTTGGATTGATCGCAACCGTCGGATATCATCGTCGATCGGATGGATCGCCACCGTCGGATCGATCATCGCCGATCGAGATCATGGCTAGGATCGATCGCAACCATCGGATCGTCGCTAATCGGTTGGATTGAAAAAGTCCGATCGATCATTGTCGATCGGGATCATGGCTTGGATCGATCGCAACCGTCATATCGTCGCCGATCGGATGGATTGCAACCGTCGGTTTGATCATCGCTGTTCGGGATCATGGCTTGGATCGATCGCAACCGTCGGATATCGTCGCCGATCGAATGGATCACAATCGTCGGATCGATCATTGCCGATCGGGATCATGGCTTGGATCGATCGCAACCATTGCAGCGTCACTGATCGGATGGATCGCAACGGTCCAATCAATCATTGCTGATTGGGATCATGGATTGGATCGCTCGCAACTGTCGGATATCGTCACCGATTGGATGGATCGCAACCGTCGGATTGATCATTGCCGATCGAGATAATGGCTTGGATCGATCGCAATCATCGGATCATTGATGATCGGATGGATCAACGGTCCGATCGATCATCGCCGATCGGGATCATGGCTTGGATCAATCACAACCATCGGATATCATCACTGATCGGATGGATCACAACCGTCAGATCGATCATCGCCGATCAGGTTCATAGCTTGGATCGATCGCAATCGTTGGATCATCGACGATCGGATGGATTGCAACGGTCCCATCGATCATCGCTGATCGGGATCATGGCTTGGATCGATCGCAACCGTCGGATATCATCGTCGATCTGATGGATCGCAACCATCCGATCGATCATCGCCGATCGGGATCATGGATTTGATCGATCGCAATAATTGGATCGCCGCCGATCGAATGGATCGCAACGGTTCGATCGATCATCTCCGATCGGGATAATGGCTTGGATCGATCGCAACCGTTGGATCATCACCGATCGAATGGATCGCAACCGTCGGATCGATCATCGCCAATCGGGATCATGACTTGGATCGAACGCAACCATCGGATTATCGCCGATCGGATGGATCACAACAGTCCGATCGATCATCACCGATCGAGATCATGGCTTGGATCGCTCGCAACAGTCGGATATCGTCGCTAATCGAATCGATCGCAACCGTTGGATCGATCTTCACCGATCGGGATCATGGCTTGGATCGATCGCAATCGTTGGATCATCGACGATCGGATGGATCGCAACGGTCCGATCGATCATCGCCGCCGGGATCAAGGCTTGGATCGATTGCAACAATCAAAAATCATCGCTGATCAGATGGATCGCAACCGTCGGATCGATCATCGCCGATCTGTATCATGGCTTGGATCGATAGCAACCGTCGGATATCATCGCCGATCGGATGGATCGCAACCATCGGATCGATCATCGCGAATCAGGATCGTGGCTTGGATCGATCGCAACCGTCGATATCGTCGCCGATCGGATGATCGCAACCATTGAATCGATCATCGCCGATCGAGATCATGGCTTGGATCGATCGCAACCGTCTGATATCATCGCCGATCGGGTGGATCACAGCCATCATCGGTTCGATCATAGCCGATAGGGATCATGGCTTGGATCGATCGCTATCATTGGATCATCGATGATCGGATGGATCGCAATGGTCCAATCGATCATCGCCTATCAAGATCATGGCTTGGATCGATCGCAACCGTCGGATATTGTCGCCGATCAGATGGATTGCAACCATTGGATCGATCATCGCTGATCGGGATCATTGCTTGGATCGATCGCAACCGTCGGATCATCGCCGATCGTATGGATCGCAACCGTCGGATGATCATCGCTGATCGGGATCATGGCTTGGATCGATCGCAACAGTCGGATCGTCACCGATCGTATGGATCGCAACGGTCCGATCGATCATCGCCGATCGGGATCATGGATTGGATCGATCGCAACCATCGGATATCGTCGCCAATCGAATGGATCGCAATCGTCGGATCGATCATCGCCGATTGGGATCATGGCTTGGATCGATCGCAACCGTTGGAGCATCGCTGATCAGATGGATCACAATGGTCGATCAATCATTGTTGATCGGGTTCATGGCTTGGATCGCTCGCAACCATCGGATATCGTCGCCGATTGGATGGATCGCAACCGTCGGATCGATCATCGCTGATCGGGATCATGGCTTGGATCGATCGCAATCGTCAGATCATTGATGATCGGATGGATCGCAACGGTCCGATCGATCATCGCCGATCGGAATCATGGCTTGGATCCATCGCAACCATCGAATATCTTCGCCGATCGGGATCATAGCTTGGATCGATCGCAATCGTCGGATCATCGACGATCGGATGGATCTGTTGGCCCAGATGGCAACCCAAGAGGGGGGGGGGTGAATTGGGTTCTTAAAAATTTAAGACTTTTTGAAATGTTTTAAACAAATTAACTCAAGATGTGCAAGTGAGAGAAATTAACTTAAGCAATGCACAAACAGAAATATAAGAGAGATAGAGTGAGAGACAAATGAGCACGGCAAACACAAGGTTTTATAGTGGTTCGGTGCAACCAGCACCTACGTCCACTCCCAAGATTCACTTGGGTCCACACTATAATCTCCCTAGATTACAGCCGAGTTGTTTTCCAAGCTCACAACTCAAACTTGTTGTTTTCCCGGGATCACAACGAACCCAGCTGGTTTTCACGGGCTTACCAGCACAAAACCCAACTCGTTGTTTTAACGGGTCACAACGAACCCAACGTAAGCTATCCCAAGCTTACCGAGGTACAACTACCTCCACTGATTCAATCCACTTTTGAATCAGCACACAAAAATAATTCGAGTTTAAATACAAACAGCTCCTCTAGAGCAGAATAATCAAAATAAAGCTTAAGTTTAGAAAAGCCTGATTTAATAAGCTTGAATGCAGGCTTGGCTTCTTTGCTTCTCTTTTCCAACTCCTTTGAAGTGTGAATCAGGCCTCAGCACAGATTCTCCTAGCTTTGGGGCTTTTGGATGTTGGTTGAAGCTTTTCTTCTTTTCTTTCTAGGTCGGAAGATCTTGATTTGCTCTTGGTTGCTTTGGGATCTCCTCTTGAACTTTTTGTAGATTGTAGCTCAGGAGCACACGAATCTCTCTCTTTGATTTCACTCCTTTTGAATCTCTTTTTTGACTCAAATGATTTTTCAATGAAGCTCTGTTTTTCCCTCTTTTTGAAAGATTTTCTTTTTCACTCTCTTGATTCTTTCGATTTGAAAAGAGCTCCTCTATTTATAGATTCTGCAAGAATATATCCGTTAGAGACAAAGAAAAATAGCCGTTAATCAAAAAACTAACCGTTGGAGCTGAGTTGGCATCCGTAAAAATTTTGCCCAGATTTGCTGGAGTCGACTCATGCTTTTCCCGAGTCGGCTCGAGCTCGTCTACCAAAAATAGAAATGTTTATAAAGGTTAGGGGTCGACTCGCCAAAAGTAAAGTGTCGACTCCTGAAAGTCGGGAGTCGACTCGTGAAAAGCTTGGGGTCGACTCGCGAAGTGCTCAGAAAAATACTCTTCTGGTGTCTGAGCGGAGTCGACTCGCACAGTCAAGGAGTCGGCTCGACAGAATCAGGGGTCGACTCGATAAATTTCGTGGGTCGACTCGACACAGATGCACATTTCTGTACACTGAGCGGAGTCGACTCTGAAACTCAGGAGTCGGCTCCGGAACGTATCAAAAATCAGAAACTTTTCTGATTGACATTAAAATCGTTCAGAATCATTTTAATTCATTGTTTTGACTTGAATTCAATAAAATTGACATTAAGAATTGATTCAAGAACTATTCCAAAAACTCATTGAATAAAACATGAATTATAAAATTTCTTTTTGAAAGTTTAAACATTGAGCTTAAAGTTACTTTCAAAATTGATTAAAGTCAAACTTTAACATTCACATTGATTGTTCAAAATAAATTATTGCTCATTTAAATAAACTCATTATATCTTTTAATGAACTCAATGGCTTTTAGTAATCATCAAAATCAAAAGGATTGGTTCATATAATTTTTCAATAATCTTCAACAATCTCCCCCTTTTTGATGATGACAAAAACATTGAGTTTATGTATTGATTAGTGAATTTATTTTGTTTTCATAGTTAGCTTAGGCTCCCCCTTAATGAGGTAGCTCCCCCTATGAAACTTAAATAAATATCCCATTGTTTATCTTATTGATTACTTTGATTTTCTCAAATGTATTACAATCATAAAACTATAAAACTCTCCCCCTTTTTTGTTATCAACAAAAAGGTAGAGAAGCATAAACATTCATTCAATCAAGATAAGATTTGACAATTTCATTCATTCATTGAAAGAAGGAAATACATTGAGTAATCAACATAGAGAATTCATTTCATCAAAAGATCTAATACATTAAGATGTTTAATACATTGATTTCAAAATGAAAGCATAACAAAAATTTTAGTACATAACAAGGATTGAAAATCTAATACTCAGAAATGAGTTCTTACAATCCTAGTTAAATGATCTACTATGTTCTTCATTCCCTCAGATTGAATTTTCACATAATCCTTGAGCCTCTCATCGACAAAGGTGCAAGCTGTTAGAATCTTGTCTTGTAGCTCCGCATTGCACTTTGCATAAGTCTCTCCATCTCCGCATATATCTTTAAGTTCTTCAAATATATTTTTGAGATCACCACTTAAGATACCGAAGAAGAGCTGAGAGTAGACTCCATCTTAGTGATACGATCATCCAATGAATAAAGAGTCTCTCTCAAATTCATAAACTTATTCTCAAATTCAGATTTAAGTTTTTCAGATTGATCATCAAATAGAACTTTGAGTTGCATAGCTGTTGATCTGAGAAACCGGCCGAAGAGATGAAGCTTGAACAAAAGATGGAATGGGGGCTGGAACAGGGGCAGAAGCAGAAGGGCTCGGAGGTGCAGGTGAATGATGCCTGACTGAAGGTCCTGCAGCCTCAACATCAGTAGCTCTTTCTTCTGTCAGTCCTTTCCTCTCCCATTTTCCATTCTTTCTTGATAAAACCCATTCTATGAATGGTGGCCAAGCTATAAAAATCAGTGTGTCGCAGATTCCTCATAGGCTCATTATCAGAAATCACTACTCCTTGGCTCAGAAAAATCTTTGTTAGATCATTCCATAGGGCAGACTAGACTTTCTTTTGCCTCCACAGTCTGCTATGTACCAGTATCATGCTGGGAAGGTTTATAGGCTTGCCTGTCACAATGGCATCCATCACAAAGATATCTCTTTCCGATACATAGTCAAATCTTCCAGTCTTAGGAAAGAGTATCCTACTGCAAATATTATGTAATAATCTCAATTCTAATGAAAGCTGATTAGCAAAAACCTCTTCAAATCCGACTACATCCCGATTTAATAACCTCGCAAGAGCGGACTACGGTCTTCTGAAGAAAAGGTGGCAGTGCCAGATAATGGTAAGATCCAACAGTCTAGAAAGGAGCTCGACAGTTACAGAGATTCTATGACCTCTCACATTGCTAACAAGGCCGTGATCTCCTCTAGACAGATTTTTGTAGAATTCCTTTACCAGTGAGGGATAGGTCGGGCAGTCTAGGGAACATATTTTCTCCCATCCCATCTCAATCAATTGTCTCCCAACAAGAAAACCCTCTGCTTCAAAAATTCGAAATCTACCTTTCTACCCATTGTTATAATCCTATCCGCTAATCTATCTACCTGTGTAGAAGCAGCAGCAGGTGAAGCAGTCGGAGTAGAAGAAGAAGATGTAGAAACAGAGCTGGGTGACGGCTCACGCACGGGACGCCTCACGGTTTTCCTAACGGCTCGCTTCCTCTTGACGCCGGCCGCACAGAGGTTGGAACCACGTGTTTTGGGGGCCATTTGTCGATTGGAAGTGCCAATAAGGGATTCTAGGAAGTTTGGAAGGTTTGGAAGTATTTTGAGAGAGTATTTTGAAGGATTGGAAATTTTGAAATGAACGGCGAGTCGACTCTGCCCTAGATAAATCAACCTGGGACCACTTCGAGTCGGCTCGCGCAAACCAGGGGTCGACTCCGGACAGTCACAGAAAACCATCCCGACTTGGAGTCGACTCGCGCCGAAGAGGGGTCGACCCGAGAGTTTCAGTCGAAACCAGGAGTCGACTCCGATACGCACCGAGTCGGCTCCGAGACCATTTCAGACCAAAAAATGAAATTTCTGAAATGTGTCCGGAATATGATCATAAAAATTGATAAAATAATCATTGAATATGATGGATCAATTAGATATGAATTCTAGATAAGATTTCCTTAAAGATCAAAGATTTGAAGGAATCTTAGATAAAATTTCCTTAGGGGTTTCAAATTCATTCTAATGGATCACAAATACCTAACTCTCCTCTAAGATAACAGAATCTTTCTTCATTTAAAGGTTTAGTAAATATGTCAGCTAATTGTTCTTCAGTGTTAACATAATCAAGACATATTTCATTCATTAGCTACATGTTCTCTTATAAAGTGATATCTGATTTCTATGTGTTTTGTTCTTGAATGTTGAATTGGATTTTTTGTTAGATTAATTGCACTTGTGTTATCACATTTTATGGGTGTCTTATTAAGTGTGATACCATAGTCTTCAAGTTGTCGCTTAATCCATAGGATTTGCGCACAGCAACTTCCAGCCGCTACATATTCAGCTTCAGTAGTTGATAATGCAACTGAATTTTGCTTTTTGCTAAACCATGAGATTAAGTTACTTCCTAAGAATTGGCATGCACCACTTGTGCTTTTTCTATCTAACTTACATCCAGCATAATCAGAATCAGTGTATGCAATCAGATTTAATGTGGAGTCTCTAGAATACCATAAACCTACATTTTTTGTTCCACTTACATATCTTAGTATTCTTTTAACAGCAATTAAATGTGATTCTTTAGGTTCTGATTGAAATCTAGCACATAAACATACAGCAAACATAATGTCTGGTCTACTTGCAGTTAAATAAAGTAGGGATCCGATTATACCTCGATAATATTTCTGATCAACCTTCTTACCTTCTTCATCTTTGTCCAGCTTGCATGAAGGACTCATTGGTGTTCCGAGGGGTTTCATTGATTCCATACCAAACTTCTTTAGGATTTCTCTTGTGTATTTTGTTTGGTTGATGAAGATTCCCTCTTTGCTTTGTTTGATCTGGAGTCCAAGGAAGAAGTTGAGTTCTCCCATCATGCTCATCTCGAATTCTCCCTGCATTAACTTGCAAATTCTTGACATAGAATGTTAGTAGCACCAAAAATAATCATCAACATGTATTTGTACTACAATAAATCTTTACTTTTTCTTTTCAAAAATAAGGTTTTATCAACATTTCCTCTTATAAAATCATTTTCAATTAAGAATTTACTTAATCTATCATACCAAGCTCTAGGTGCTTGTTTCAAACCATATAAAGCTTTGTGCAATTTAAAAACGTGATTTGAAAATTCGTGATCTTCAAAACCTGGTGGTTGTTCTACATAAACTTCTTCATTTATAAATCCATTTAAAAATGCGCTTTTAACATCCATTTGAAATAAGTTAAAGTTCATATGACATGCAAATGCAAGTAATAGCCTAATGGCTTCTAATCTAGCTACTGGCGCAAAGGTTTCATCAAAATCAATACCTTCCTCTTGATTATATCCTTTAGCAACCAACTAGCCTTGTTTCTAATTACTATGCCATTTTCATCTAGTTTATTTCTATATATCCATTTTGATCCTATTACTGAATGATTTTTAGGTCTTTCAACTAAAGTCCATACATTATTTCTTGTAAATTGATTTAATTCTTCTTGCATTGCTAACATCCAATTATTATCTTTTTCAGCTTCTTCAATAGTTTTGGGTTCAATTTGTGATACAAATGCAAGATGATTACTAATATTTCTCATATATGATCTAGTTCTTATTCCTTGAGATGGATCACCTATAATCAATTCCTTGGGATGACTATGAGCATATCTCCAGTCTCTTGGAAGATCTATATCATTATGATCAATATTGACATCATCGTCCTTATGTGAATCATCATCTTTAGCTTCTTGCTCATGATCTGAAGATACTTCAATATTAAGTTTTTCAAGATCTTTTTCAATTATGTTTGTATCTTCCTCATCATCAAGCTTTTCAGAACTAGATGCTAAAGACTCATCGAAAACTATATGAATGGATTCTTCAACTACTAAGGTTTTCTTGTTAAATACTCTATAAGCTTTACTAGTTGTTGAATATCCTAAGAATATTCCTTCTTCAGATTTAGCATCAAATTTGCCTAAATTGTTTTTACCATTATTATGAATAAAACATTTACATCCAAATGCATGAAAGTATTTTATATTGGGTTTTCTTTCATTCCATAATTCATAAGGTGTTTTCTTTAAAATTGGTCTTATTAGGGCTCGATTTAAGATGTAGCATGCTGTGTTAATAGCTTCCGCCCAAAAGTACTTTGGTAGGTTACTTTCGCATAGCATGGTACGGGCCATGTCTTCTAGAGTCCTATTTTTCCTTTCAACTACACCATTTTGCTGTGGAGTCCTAGGGGCTGAAAAATTATGATTAATTCCATTTTCAGTGCAGAAACTTTCAAATAAGTGATTTTCAAATTCAGTTCCATGATCACTTCTTAGAGATACTATGGTAGTGTTTTTCTCATTTGTGACTTTCTTGAAGAATTTCAGGAATATCGAGAAAGTCTCATCTTTGTGAGCTAAAAACATTACCCAAGTATATCTAGAATAATCATCTACAATCACTAGACCATATTTCTTTCCTCCTAGACTTGTGGTTCTAGTTGGTCCAAAAAGGTCCATGTGAAGTAGCTCTAATGCCCTAGAAGTTGAAACAACATTTTTAGATTTGAAAGAACTTCTAGTTTGTTTTCCAAATTGACATGCATCACATATTTTTTGTTTTCAAAAACTAGTTTAGGTAAGCCTTTAACTAAATCCATTTTAATTAATTTTGAAATAAGGTGTGTGCTTGCATGACCTAATCTACGATGCCACAACCAACTAATTTCATTATATTAGCATTGTCAGCAATTAAGCAATGATCACTCAAAGATAATTTTTCTAGATCAACCAAGTAAACATTGCCATGTCTATAACCCGTAAATACAATGCTATTATCAATAGAATTAGTTACAGTGCATATTGAAGATTTAAATGAAACATTAAAGTTTTTATCACATAATTGGCTTATGCTAATTAGATTATGCTTCAAACCATCAACATAAAGTACATTATCAATAAATGTAGATGGAGTTATACGGACTTTACCAAGGCCCATAATTTGACCTTTACCGTTATCGCCAAACGTAACAACTCCACCTTTCTTTTCTTCCAGGGTGATGAATTCATCTTTGTCACCCGTCATATGTCTTGAGCAGCCACTATCAAGGTACCACTTTTTCTTTGATCTTTTGGCTACAAGACATTCCTGCAACATAATTTAAACTTTATGTTTAGGTACCCAAGCTTTCTTGGGTCCTTCATGGTTAGTAGCAATAAAAATTGTTCCTTTCGGAACCCAAATTTTCTTTCTTTTAGTGTTTAATTTTTCATTATTACTTATTGTTTTGCACTCAAAAGATTTATGTCCTTTTTGATTACATTTAAAAAAGTAATATTACTTTGGTTACCTTTTACAAAAATATTTTTCAATAATTTTTGTTTCTAAATGTGTTATATCCTAAACCTGCTTTGTCAAAAACTGCTTTTTGACTATCTAAATCATATTTAGTTTAGTTGAGCTTAGAGTAAATTTCTCAACAATGTCTTTATACTTTTTAACATCTTTCTTTAGAAAATCATTTTCATTAGAGATTGATTCTTTTTCTTTAATTAGATTTTCATTTTCAGATTTTATCAAATCAATCTTATGAACACAATCATTCTTTTCATTAAGAAGTGTTTCCATTTTATCTTTTGAATCTTTAACTACAAGATTTAATTCATTTTTCTCATTAATTAAATTTAAGTTTTCAGTTTTCAAGATTTGTGTTTCTTTTTCAACGCCTTGAAATCAATCATCAATTCATTGAAAGCTTCAAACATTTCATCAAATGTAAATTCATCATCGGGGGTTTCGGTACTTACCTCTTCGTTGTCGTCCGCCATGAAGCAAACATTAGCAACTTCTTTTTGTTCTTCTTCTTCGGAAGAAGACTCTTCACTGTCAGTCCAAGTTGCCATGTAGGCCTTTTTCTTTTTCTTATAGGCCTTCTTAAGTAAAGGACAGTCATATCTAAAATGCCCTGGCTTTTTACATTCATAACATACTAAGGGCTCTTTCTCTTTGTCCTTTTTCTTTTTCTTATCCTTTTCTTTTTCTCCTTCATTTTTGATACAAATCTCTTCTTGTGGAAGGGCCTCCTTCTTTGCATAAATTTCTTGAATTTCCGAGCAAGGAGGGCTGTCTCATCATCATCATCATCTTCATCATCGCTGCTGCTTACTTCCTTTTCTGCAGCTTTGAGGGCGATGGTCTTCTTCTTTCTTGACTCATCCTCATTGACATGTTGTTTAACTTGAAGCTCATGAGTCATCAGCGAACCAAAAGCTCTTCCAATGGTAGGATGTTCAGATCTTTGGCTTCTTGTATGGCTGTTACCTTGGCTTCCCAAGTCCTTGGAAGTGACCTAAGAATTTTGCGAACAAGCTCAGAGTTAGTATAAACTTTTCCAAGACTTTTTAAACCATTCACAATATCAGTGAATCTAGTGAACATGCATGTGATGGTTTCATTTTGTTCCATAGTAAATAATTCATATTTATGAACCAAAATATTTATCTTTGATTCTTTTACTTGGTTTGTTCCTTCATGTGTTATTTCCAACCTATCCCAAATTTCTTTTGCGGAATTACATGTTGAGATTCGGTTGAATTCATTAGAGTCTAAGGAACAATACAAAATGTTAATGGCTTTAGCATTTAGTTGAGCCATTCTCCTATCATTATCATTCCAATCCCTTTCGGGCTTAGGAACAATAGTGTCATCTATTACGTGTGTGGGTGTACTAGGTCCATTTATTATTACTCCCCACAATTCATAGTCAGAAGCTTGAATGAATATTCTCATTCTAGCTTTCCAATAAGAATAGTTGGTTCCATTAAATAAAGGAGGTCTATTCGTAGAATGACCTTCAGCAAAACATGAACCACTTTGTGTTGCCATAAGATCTTTAGCCCTTGATCGTGAGATCAAATTCTAAATGAGCACGAGCTCTGATACCAATTGTTGGCCCAGATGGCAACCCAAGAGGGGGGGGTGAATTGGGTTCTTAAAAATTTAAGACTTTTTGAAATGTTTTAAACAATTAACTCAAGATGTGCAAGTGAGAGAAATTAACTTAAGCAATGCACAAACAGAAATATAAGAGAGATAGAGTGAGAGACAAATGAGCACGGCAAACACAAGGTTTTATAGTGGTTCGGTGCAACCAGCACCTACGTCCACTCCCAAGATTCACTTGGGTCCACACTATAATCTCCTAGATTACAGCCGAGTTATTTTACAAGCTCACAACTCAAACTTGTTGTTTTCCCAGGTCACAACGAACCCAGCTGGTTTTCAAGGGCTTACCAGCACAAAACCCAACTCGTTGTTTTAACGGGGTCACAACGAACCCAACCGTAGCTATCCCAAGCTTACCACGAGGTACAACTACCTCCACTGATTCAATCCACTTGAATCAGCACACAAAAATAATTTCGAGTTTAAATACAAACAGCTCCTCTAGAGCAGAATAATCAAAATAAAGCTTAAGTTTAGAAAAGCCTGATTTAATAAGCTTGAATGCAGGCTTGGCTTCTTTGCTTCTCTTTTCCAACTCCTTTGAAGTGTGGAATCAGGCCTCAGCACAGATTCTCCTAGCTTTGGGGCTTTTGGATGTTGGTTGAAGCTTTTCTTCTTTTCTTTCTAGGTCGGAAGATCTTGATTTGCTCTTGGTTGCTTTGGGATCTCCTCTTGAACTTTTTGTAGATTGTAGCTCAGGAGCACACGAATCTCTCTCTTTGATTTCACTCCTTTTGAATCTCTTTTCTTGACTCAAATGATTTTTCAATTGAAGCTCTGTTTTTCCCTCTTTTTGAAAGATTTTCTTTTTCACTCTCTTGATTCTTTCGATTTGAAAAGAGCTCCTCTATTTATAGATTCTGCAAGAATATATCCATTAGAGACAAAGAAAAATAGCCGTTAATCAAAAAACTAACCGTTGGAGCTGAGTTGGCATCCGTAAAAATTTCGCCCAGATTTGCTGGAGTCGACTCATGCTTTTTCTGAGTCGGCTCGAGCTCGTCTAACCAAAAATAGAAATGTTTATAAAGGTTAGGGGTCGACTCGCCAAAAGTAAAGTGTCGACTCCTGAAAGTCGGGAGTCGACTCGTGAAAAGCTTGGGGTCGACTCGCGAAGTGCTCAGAAAAACACTCTTCTGGTGTCTGAGCGGAGTCGACTCGCACAGTCAAGGAGTCGGCTCGACAGAATCAGGGGTCGACTCGACAAATTTCATGGGTCGACTCGACACAGATGCACATTTCTGTACACTGAGCGGAGTCGACTCTGAAACTCAGGAGTCGGCTCCGGAACGTGATCAAAAATCAAAACTTTTCTGATTGACATTAAAATCGTTCCAGATTCATTTTAATTCATTGTTTTGACTTGAATTCAATAAAATTGGACATTAAGAATTGATTCATTGATTGAACAGATATTCCAAAAACTCGATCATCGCCGATCGGGATCATGGATTGGATCGATCGAATTATAAAATTTCGATTTTCGATGATAATGGCTTGGATCGATCGCAATCGTCGGATCGTCACCGATCGGATGGATTGCAACCGTAGCATCGATCATCGCCAATCGGGATCATGGCTTGGATCGATCGCAACCATTGGTTCGTTCGATCGTATGGATCGCAACGGTCCGATCGATTCAGGATCATGGCTTGGGTCGATCGCAATCGATGTGTCATCGCCGATCAGATAGATCACAACCGTCGGATCGATCATCGCCGATGATGGATCGCCAACCATCGGATCAATCATCGCCGATCGAGATCATGGCTTGGATCGATCGCAACCGTCGTATCGTCACCGATCGATGGATCGCAACCGTCGGATCGATCATCGCCAATCGGGATCATGGCTTTGATCGATTGCAACCGTCAGATATCGTCGCCGATCGGATGGATCGCAACCGTCGGATCGATCATCGCCGATCGGGATCATGGCTTGAATCGATCGCAACCATCGGATCATAGCCGATTGGATGGATCACAACCGTCGGATCGATCATCGCCGATCGGGATCATGGCTTGGATTGATCGCAACCGTTGGATATCGTCGTCGATCGGATGGATCGCCACCGTCGGATCCATCATCACCGATCGGAATCATGGCTTGGATCGATCGCAACCGTCGGATATCGTAGCCGATCGGATGGATTGCAACCGTCGGATCGATCATCGATGATCGGGATCATGGCTTGGATCGATCGCAATCGTCGGATCGTCGCCGATCGGATGGATCACAACGGCCCTATCGATCATCGCCAATCGAGATCATGGCTTGGATCGCTCGCAACCGTCGAATATCATCGTCAATCGGATAGATCGCAACCGTCGGATCAATCATCGAACGGGATCATTGCTTGAATCGATCGCAACCGTCGGATCATCGCCGATCGATCGCAACCGTCAGATCGATCATCGCAGATCGGGATCATAGCTGGATCGATCGCAACCATCGGCACCGATCGGATGGATTGCAACGGTCTGATCGATCATCGCCGATCAAGATCATGGCTTGGATTGATCACAACCGTCCTACCATCGCCGATCGGATGGATCATAGCAGTCGGATCGATCATCGCCGATTGGGATCATGGCTTGGATCGATCGCAACCATCGGATCGTCGCCGATCCGATGGATTGCAACCGTCGGATCGATCATCGATCGGGATCATGGTTGGATTGCAATCGATCGGATCGATCACCGATCGGATGGATCGATCGATCATCATCAGATCGGATGGATCGCATCGATCATCGCCGATCAGGATCGGGATCGATCGATCGTCATCGTCGGATCGATCGCGATCATCGCCGATCATCATGGCTTACATCGATCGCAACCGTAGTATCATCGCCGATCGGATGGATCGCAACCGTGGATCGATCATCGCCGATCGGATAATAGCTTTGATCGATCGCAACCGTCGGATCGTCGCCGATCGGACGGATCGCAATAGTCTGATCGATCATCGCCGATCGGGATCATGGCTTGGATCGATTGCAATCGTCGGATATCGTCATCGATAGGATGGATCACCATCATCGGATCGTCATCACCGATCGAGATCATGGCTAGGATCGATCGCAACCGTCGGATCGTCGCCAATCAGTTGGATCGCAACGGTCCGATCGATCATTATCGATCGGAATCATGGCTTGGATCGATTGCAACCGTCATATCATCGCTGATCATATGGATCGCAACCGTCGAATCAATCATCATCGAGATCATGGCTTGGATCGATCGTAACCGTCGAATATCGTCGCCGATCGGATGGATCGCAATCGTCGAATCGATCATTGCCGATCGGGATCATGGCTTGGATCGATTGCAACCGTCGCAGTGTCGCTGATCGATCGCAATGGTTCGATCAATCATTGCTGATTGGGATCGTGGCGATCGCTCGTAACCGTCGGATATCGTCGCCATCGCAACCGTCAGATCGATCATCGCCGATCGGGATAATGGCTTCGATCGCAATCGTCGGATCATTGACGATCGGATGGATCATAACGGTCCAATCGATCATCGCCGATCAGAATCATGGCTTGGATCAATCGACCGTCGGATATCATCGCTGATCGGATGGATCATAACCATCGGATTGATCATCGCCGATCGGAATCATGGCTTGGATCGATCGCAATCGTTGGGTCATCGACGATCGGATGGATCGCAATGGTCCGATCGATCATCGCCGATCAGGATCATGGCTTGGATCGATTGCAACCATCGGATATCATCGCTGATCGGATGGATCACAACCGTCTGATCGATCATCGCCGATCGGGATCATGGATTGGATCGATCGCAACAATTGGATCACCGCCGATCGAATCGATCACAACAGTTCCATCGATCATCTCCGATCGAGATAATGGCTTGGATCGATCGCAACCGTCGGATCATCGCCGATCAGATGGATCGCAATCGTTGGATCGATCATTGCCGATCGGGATCATGGCTTGGATCGATCGCAACCATCGGATTATCGCCGATCGGATGGATCGCAACGGTCCGATCGATCATCCCCGATCGGGATCATGGATTGGATCGCTCCAACCGTCGGATATCGTTGCCAATCGAATCGATCGCAACCGTCGGATCGATCTTTGCCGATCGGGATCATGGCTTGGATCGATCGCAATCGTTGGATCATCGACGATCGGATGGATCGCAACGGTCTGATCGATCATCGCCGCTCGGGATCAAGGCTTGGATCGATTGCAATAGTTAGAAATTGTTGCTGATTGGATGGATTGCAACCGTCGGATCGATCATCGCCGATCGGTATCATGGCTTGGATCGATCGCAACCGTCGGATATCATCGCCGATCGGATGGATCGCAACCATCGGATTGATCATCGCAGATCGGGATTATGGCTTGGATCGCTCGCAACCATCGAATATCATCGCCGATCGGATGGATCGCAACCATCGGATCGATCATCGCCGATCGGGATCATGACTTGGATCGATTGCAACCGTCTGATATCGTCGCCGATCGGGTAGATCGCAACCGTCGGTTCGATCACAGCCGATCGGGATCATAGCTTGGATCGATCGCAATCGTCGGATTATCGATGATCGGATGAATCGCAACGGTCCAATCGATCATCGCCGATCCCGATCATGGCTTGGATCGATCGCAACCGTCGGATATTATCACCGATCGGATGGATCACAACCGTCGGATCGATCATCGCCGATCGGGATCTTGGCTTGGAACATCGCAACCGTCGGATATCGTCGCCGATCGAATGGATCGCAACCATCGGATCGATCATTGTCGATCAAGATCATGGCATGGATCGATCACAACCATTGGATTATCGCCGATCAGATGGATCGCAACGGTCCGATTGATCATCGCCGATCAGGATCATGGATTGGATCAATCGCAACCGTTGGATCGTCGCCGATAGGATGGATCGCAATGGTCCGATCAATCATCACCGGTGGGATCATGGCTTGGATCGATCACAGCCATCGGATATCGTCATCGATCGGATGGATCGCCACCGTCGGATCGATCATGGCTTGGATCGATCCCAACCATCGGATCGTCGCCAATCGGTTGGATCGTAATAGTCCGATCGATCATTGTCGATCGGGATCATGGCTTGGTTTGATCGCAACCGTCATATCGTCGCCGATCGGATGGATTGCAACCGTCGGATCGATCATCGCCGATAGGGATCATGGCTTGGATCGATCGCAACCGTCGGATATCATCGCCGATCGTATGGATCGCAATCTTCGGATCGATCATCGCCGATCGGGACCATGGCTTGGATCGATCGCAACCATCGGAGTGTCGCTGATCGGATGGATCATAACGGTCCGATCAATCATTGCTGATCGGGTTCATGGCTTGGATCACTCGCAACCGTCGAATATCATCGCCGATCTGATGGATCGCAACCGTCGGATCAATCATCGCTGATCGAGATCATGGCTTGGATCGATCGCAATCGTCGGATCATCGACGATCGAATGGATCGCAACGGTCCGATCGATCATCACCGATCGGGATCGTGGATTGGATCGATCGCAACCGTCGGATATCATCGCCGATCGGATGGATCGCAACCGTTCGATCGATCATCGCCGATCGGGATCATGAATTGGATCGATCGCAATGGTTGGATCATCGCCGATCGAATGGATCGTAATGGTTCGATCGATCATCTTCAATCGGGATAATGGCTTGGATCGATCGTAATCGTTGGATCGTCGCCGATCGGATGGATCGCAATCGTAGGATTGATCATCGCCGATCGGGATCATGGCTTGGATCGATCGCAACCGTCGGGTCGTCATCGATCGATGGATTGCAACAGTCCGATCGATCATCGCCGATCGGGATCATGGCTTGGATCGATCGCAACCATTATATCGTTGCCGATCGGATGGATCGCAACCATCGGATCGATCATCGCCAATCGGGATCATGGCTTGGATCGATCGCAACCATCGGATATCGTCGCCGATCGGATGGATCGCAACTATCGGATCGATTATCGCCGATCGAGATCATGGCTTGGATCGATCGCAACGTCGATCGTTGCGATTGGATGGATCACAACCGTCGGATCCATCATCATCGATCGGGATCATGGCTTGGATCGATCGCAACCGTCGGATATCGTTGCCGATCGGATGGATCGCAACCGTTGGATCGATCATCGCCGATCGGGATCATGGCTTGGATCGATAGCAACCGTCGGATCGTGCCGATCGGATATATCACAACGGCCCAATCGATCATCGCCGATCGGGATCATGGCTTGGATCGCTCGCAATCGTCGGATATCATCGCCAATCGGAGATCACAAACGTCGGATCGATCTTCGCCAATCGGGATCATTGCTTGGATCGATCACAACCATCGGATCGTCGCCGATCGTATGGATCGCAACCATCGGATCGATCATCGTCGATCGGGGTCATTGCTAGGATCGATCCCAACAATCGGATCATCGCCGATCGTATGGATCACAACGGTTCGATCGATCATCGCCGATCGTGATCATGGCTTGGATCGATCGCAACCATTGTGATCGTTGCGATCGGATGGATCGCAACCGTCGGATCGATCATCGCCGATCGGGATCATGCTTGGATCGATCGCAACCATTGGATATCGTAGCCGATCGGATGGATCGCAACCGTTGGATCGATCATCGCCGATCGAGATCATGGCTTGGATTGATCGCAACCGTCGATCATCGCCAATCGGATGGATCGCAACCGTCAGATCCATCATCGCCGATCGGGATCATGGCTTGGATCGATCGCAACCGTCGGATATCGTCATCGATCGGATGGATCGCAACCGTCGATCGATCATCGCCGATCGGATCATGGCTTGGATCGATCGCAACCGTCGATCATCATCCGATCGGATGGATCACAACGGCCCGATCGATCATCGCCGATCGGATCTTGGATTCGGATCGGATGATCGCAACCGTCGGATTGATCATCGCCGATCAGGATCATGGCTTGGATCGATCGCAACCGTCGGATCATCGCCGATCGGATGGATCGCAACCATCGGATCGATCATCGCCGATCAGGATCATGGTTGGATCGATCGCAACCGTCGGATCATCGCCGATCGGATGGATCGCAACGGTCGATCGATCATCGCCGATCGGGATCATGGCTTGGATCGATCGCAACCGTCCTATCATCGCCGATCGGATGGATCGCAAGGTTGGATCGATCATCGCCGATCGGGATCATGGCTTGGATCGATCGCAACCATCGGATCGTCGCGATCGGATGGATCGCAACGGTCGATCGATCATCGCCGATCGGGATCATGGCTTGGATCGATCGCAACCGTCGGATCATCACCGATCGGATGGATCGCAATGGTCCGATCGATCATCGCCGATCGGGATCATGGCTTGGATCGATCGCAACCATTGATCATCGCCGATCGGATGGATCGCAACCATCGGATCGATCATCGCCGATCGGATCATGGCTCGGATCGATCGCAACCGTCGGATCGTCGCTGATCGGATGGATCGCAACGGTCGATCGATCATCGCCGATCGGGATCATGGCTTGGATCGATCGCAACCGTCGGATCATCGCCGATCGGATGGATCGAAATGGTCCGATCGATCATCCGATCGGGATCATGGCTTGGATCGATCGCAACCATCGGATATCGTCGCCGATCGGATGGATCGCAATGGTCGGATCGATCATCGTCGATCGGGATCAGGGCTTGGATCGATCGCAACCATCGATCATCGCCGATCGGATGGATCACAACCGTCGGATCGATCATCGCCGATCGGGATCATGGCTTGGATCGATTGCAACCGTCGGATCATCGCCGATCGGATCACCGTCGGATCGGTCATCGCCGATCGGATGGATCGCAATGGTCCAATCAATCATCGCCGATCAGGATCATGGCTTGGATCGATCGCAACCATCGGATCGTCGCGATCGGATGGATCGCAACGGTTCGATCGATCATCGCCGATCGATCATGGCTTGGATCGATCGCAACCGTCGGATCCATCATCACGATCGAGATCATGGCTTGGATCGATTGCAACCTGTCGGATATCGCCGATCGGATGGATCGCAACCATCGGATCGATCATCGCCGATCGGGATCATGGCTTGGATCGATCGCAACCGTCGATCATCGCCGATCGGATGGATCGCAACGGATCGATCATCGCGATCGGATCATGGCTTGGATCGATCGCAACCGTCAGATATCGCCGATCGGATGATCGCAAGATCGATCATCACCGATCGGGATCATTGCTTGGATCGATCGCAACCATCGGATCATCGCCGATCGATGGATCGCAACCATCGGATCGATCATCGCCGATCAAGATCATGGTTGGATCGATCGCAACCGTCGGATCACCGATCGGATGGATCGCAATCGATCATCGCTGATCGGATGGATCGCAACGGTCCGATCGATCATCGCCGATCGGGATCATGGCTTGGATCGATCGCAACCATCGGATCGTCACCGATCGGATGGATCGCAGCCCGATCGATCGCCGATCGGGATCATGGCTTGGATCGATCGCAACCATCGGATCGTCGCCGATCGGATGGATCACAACCTTCGATCGATCATCGCCGATCGGGATCATGGTTGGATCGATCGCAACCGTCGGATCATTCCGATGGATCACAATGGTCCGATCGATCATCGTCGATCGGATCATGGCTTGGATCGATCGCAACCGTCGATCATCGCCGATCGGATGGATCGCAACCGTCGATCGATCATCGCCGATCGGATCATGGCTGGATCGATCGCAACCGTCGGATATCGTCGCGATCGGATGGATCGCAACCGTCGGATCGATCATCGCCAATCGGGATCATGGCTTGATCAATCACAACCGTCGGATCATCACCGATCGGATGGATCGCAACGGTCCGATCGATCATCGCCGATCGGGATCATGGCTTGGATCGATCGCAACCGTCGGATCGGCCGATCGATGGATCGCACCATTGGATCGATCATTGCCGATCGGGATCATGGCTTGGATCGATCGCAATCGATCATCGCCGATCGGATGGATCGCAACCGTCGGATCGATCATCGCCGATCGGGATCATGGTTGGATCGATCGCAACCGTCGGATCATTGCCGATCGGATGATCGCAACGGTCGATCGATCATCGCTGATCGGATCATGGCTTGGATCGATCGCAACCGTCGATCATCGCCGATCGGATGGATCGCAACGTCGATCGATCATCGCGATCGGGATCATGGCTGGATCGATCGCAACCGTCGGATATCATCGTCGATCGGATGATCACAACCGTCGATCGATCATCGCCAATCGGGATCATGGCTTGATCGATCGCAACCGCCGATCATCGTCGATCGAATGGATCGAAACAGTCCGATCGATCATCGCCGATCGGGATCATGGCTTGGATCCGCAACGTCGGATATCGTCGATCGAATGGATCACAATCGTTGGATCGATCATTGCCGATCGGAATCATGGCTTGGATCGATCGCAATAGTCGGATCATCGACGATCGGATGGATCGCAATGTCCGATCGATCATCGCTGATCGGGATCATGGCTTAGATCGATCGCAACCGTCATCATCACGATCGGATGGATCGCAACCGTCGGATCGATCATCGCCAATCGAGATCATGGCTTGGATCGATTGCAACCGTTGGATCATCGCCGATCGGATGATCGCAATGGTCCGATCGATCATTGTCGATCGGGATCATGGCTTGGATCGATCGCAACGTCTCGCTGATCGAAGGGATCGCAACCATCGATCGATCATCGCCGATCGGGATCATGGCTTCGATCGATCGCAACTATCGGATCATCGCTGATCGGATGATCGCAACGGTCGATCGATCATCACCGATCGGATCATGGCTTGGATCGCTCGCAACCGTCGGATATCATCGCCAATCGATCGATCGCAACCGTCGGATCGATCATCGCCGATCGGGATCATGGCTTGGATCAATTGCAATAGTCGGAAATCGTCGCCGATCGGATAGATCGCAACCATCGGATCGATCATCGCCGATCGGGATCATGGCTTGGATCGATCACAACCGTGATCATCACCGATCGGATGGATCGCACGTCGATTTGATCATAGCTGATCGGGATCAAGGCTTGGATCGATCGCAATTATCGGATCATCAATGATCGGATGGATGCAACGGTTCAATCGATCATCGCCGATTGCTATCATGGCTTGGATCGATCGCAACCGTCGGATATCATCGCCGATCGGATTGATCACAACTGTCGGATCGATCATCGCCGATCGGGATCATGGCTTGGATCGATCGCAACCGTCGGATATCATCGCCGATCAGATGGATTGCAACCGTCGGATTGATCATCACTGATCGGGATCATGGCTTGGATCGATCGCAACCGTCGGATATCGTCGCCGATCGGATGGATCGCAACTGTCGGATGATCATCGCTGATCGGAATCATGACTTTGATCGATTGCAACCGTCGGATATCATCGCCGATCGGATGGATCGCAACCGTCGAATCGATCATTGCCGATAGGGATCATGGCTTGGATCGATCGCAATCGTCGGACTGTCGCTGATCGGATGGATCGCAACGGTCTGATCGATCATTGCGATTGGGATCATGGCTTGGATCGATCGCAACCGTCGGATCATCGCCGATCGGATGGATCGCAACCGTCGATGGATCATCGCCGACCGGGATCATGGCTTGGATCAATCGGTCGCATCATCGACGATCGGATGGATCGCAATGGTCCGATCGATCATCGCCGATCGGGATCATGGCTTGGATCGATTGCAACCGTCGGATATCATCGCCGATCGGATGGATCGCAACCGTCGGATCGATCATCGCCGATCGGGATCATGGCTTGGATCGATCGCAACCGTCGGATATCATCGTCGATCGGATGGATCGCCACCATCGGATCGATCATCGCCGATCGAGATCATGGCTTGGATCGATCGCAACGTCGGATATCATCGCCGATCGGATGGATCGCAACCATGGGATCGATCATCGTCGATCGGGATCATGGCTTGGATCGATCGCAACCGTTGGATCGTCGCCGATCGGATGGATTGCAATGGTCGATCGATCATCGCCGATCGGGATCATGGCTTGGATCGCTCGCAACCGTCGGATCGTCGCCAATTGATCGATCGCAACCATCGGATCGATCATCACCGATCGGGATCATGGCTTGGATCGATTGCAATCATTGGATCATCGACGATCGGATGGATCGCAACGGTCCAATCGATCTTCGCCGATCAAGATCATGGCTGGATCGATCGCAACGCCAATCGGATGGATCACAACCGTCGGATCGATCATCACCGATCTGGATCATGGCTTGAATCGATCGCAACCATCAGATATCGTCGTCGATCGGATGGATCGCAACCATCGGATCGATCATCGCGGATCGGGATCATGGCTCGGATCGCTTGCAACAGTCGGATATCGTCGTCGATCGGATGGATCGCAACCGTCGTATCGATCATCGCCGATCGGGATCGGGCTTGGATCGATCGCAATCGTCGGATATCGTCGCCGATCGGATGGATCGCATCCATCGGTTTGATCATCGCCGATCGGGATCATGGCTTGGATCGATCACAATCATCAGATCATCGATGATCGGATGGATCGCAATGGTCCGATCGATCATCGCCGATCGGGATCATGGCTTGGATCGATCGCAACCGTTGGATATCATCGCCGATTGGATGGATCGTAACCGTCGGATCGATCATCACCGATCGGATTATGGCTTGGATTGATCACAATCGTCGGATCATTGACGATCGGATGGATCGCAACGGTCCGATCGATTATCGCCGATCGGGATCCTGGCTTGGATCGATCGCTACCGTCGGATATCTTTGCCGATCGGATGGATCGCTACCGTCGGATCGATCATCACCGATCGGGATCATGCTTGGATCGATCGCAACCATTGGATCATCGCCGATCGGATGGATCGCAACCGTCCGATCGATCATCGCCGATCGGGATCATGGTTGGATCGATCGCAACCATAGGATCATCGCCGATCGAATGTGTCACGCCCCAGACCAAAAATTTGAGCTAGGGTGACAACCCGCCGCATGCCAGGCATGCAAGGCGTCTTGAACTTATCACATAAATCAATATAAAGCAAATTCCATATCCATGATTCGTTACAAACCAGAATTATCAGTCTTGGGCTATCTGCCCTACAAATAAATCTGAACTAAATCAAAATAATAAAACTAAGTCTTCTTAATAGAAACTCCTTCTATCTCAATTATCCATCTTCATTCCTGAGGCTCTGAAAAACATTATGAGAATTTTATGAGCTCACACTCAATAAGTAAGCCTAATATAATTTCAAAATTTCATTTATCAGGCTATCATTCGGTTCATGTCATCAGATCAATTAGCTTAATTCAATAACAATTACATTGTTTATACTGTCATTATTTTTCTTTATGTGTCCCACGGCCCTACAATACACATCATGTGTAGCCCTCTTAAACATCCCCTAAGAGGAAGGGTCCTGGTACCAGTGTCTGTCATCTGTCATCTGTCATGTGATATCTGTCATGTGTGAATCTGTCATGTGATAATGTGTAGCCCTCTTAAACATCCCCTAAGAGGAAGGGTCCTGGTACCAGTGTCTGTCATCTGTCATCTGTCATGTGATAATGTGATAATCTGTCATGTGAATCTGTCATGTGATAATATGTAGTCCTTTTAAACATCCCCTAAGAGGAAGGGTCCTGGTACCAGTGTCTATCATCTGTCATCTGTCATGTGAGAACCATGGTGACACATAAAGTTTTACTGTCATTATCATGATTACATCATAGCAATAACATGATTTTGCCAAATTAGCATAATTATATTTAACTGTAATTTCACAGTTCACAAATTAAATAATTAATAAAATTATAATACTTGACTTACTTACTACAGTACACGAATTTCACTTGATAACCCAGCTAATTGGACTCCTGGGCACCTACAGAATCATTTTCCATTATTAAATTTCTAAAATCTGAATTAAAATAATTCTTAAACTCTACCCAAACCACTTCACGGGCCCAACTTGAGCTTGAATATCTCTCAATGTATGCACCCAAATAGGGAAATAAAATTATTCCCAGAAACTAGAATTACTCCTGATTCGGACCATATATTTATTTTATCATTCTTGGCCCGATACAGGGCCCAAAACACTGCTCAAACTGGGCTCAGAGGCGGCCCAACAAAGCCCAAAACTCTAACGGCCCAATCAGCCCATTAACCTTTCTTAACCCAGCTCCTCTGTTTCAAAAGAAACAGAGGAGCTGAGATTTGCGCCGGCGGCCAGTGCCGCCGCCGGCCAAATTGAAGGTGGTCGGCCGCCGTTGGCCGGACCATGGCCGGCCGCCACCGCGGCCAGCCTCTCCTACTCTCTCTTTCTCACCAATTTGTCAATTTGATTCCATCTTCTCAATTTCATCGCGGCGGCTCGAAATCACGCCGGCGACTTTGCCGCTCAATCCGGGGTGGTCCGGCCTCCAGTGGCCGGCCAGAGCCGGCCATCGCCGTGGCCGGCCTCCCCTCTCCTCCTTTCCCCTTAATTTCTCTCTTTTCTCTCTTTATCATCCGCGGCTTACAGATTACGCCGACGGCACGGCTGGCCACCATGGCGGCCGGACCTCCACCAGACGCACGCCCGGCGCCGGTGGAGGTCTCCGACCAAGGCCCAGGCCCGGCGAGGCGGCGAGCACACCACCGGGCCCGAACCAAGGATCGGACCGGCGGTCGATTCTTTACCGTCACGTCTCCCTCCTCCTCCGCTCTCCTCTCTATCTCTTTGTTCTCCGGCACCCCACCGGATGCCGCCCCCGGTGCCGGTGGGGTCGTCGGCCGGGGCTCAGGCCCGGCGAGGCGGCGGGCACGCCGCCGGGCCTGAACCAATGTCACGGAGAAGGGAAGGGGAGAGAGCTGGGTTCTGTAACCCGGCTCCTCCCTCTCTTCGTTTTTTTTTTTTAACTCTCTCTCTCTCAATTCTTCTCTCTCTCATGCATGGACAGGGGACTTACAGAGACAGGCACGCTGGGGAAGAAGTCCGCACGAGGAGATGATGAGAAGGGGGCGCCCACGTATGGTGGGAAGGAGGGTTCTACACTATCTTTTATAGGCATTGCAGAGTCCCCAAATCAAGGACTCTGTAATTAGATATACTTGAAGTTTAAAATATCTAGAGTCTATCATATCATCTGATCACGTGATAACTCTCACGAGCAATTAAGATATACTTGGAATTCAAATATCTGGAGTCTATCATCTGATCACGTGATAACTCTCACGAGCAATTAAGATATACCTGGAATTCAAATATCTGGAGTCTATCATCTGACCTCGTGATAACTCTCATGAGCAGTTGAGAAATCTAGGGGATTACATTCTCCCTCCTTATAAAAATTTCGTCCTCGAAATTGATAACTTTTATTAGAGAAAATTAAAGGTCCAAATTTCTGTCCCAAGGACTAACAATCAACTAAAGTTAACAGTTTTCAATCATTAACTATTTTAAGATACTAATAGTCGTGGATACTTTTCTTTCATTTCTGCTTTCAGTTCCCAGTAGCCTCTCTTTCAGAATGATTATTCCATTGCAACCTTGACATAGGGAATGGTACGCCGTCTTAGAACTTGATCTTTGCGGTCTACGATACGCAAAGGATGCTCTTCATGTGATAAATCTTTCTTCAACTGTATAGGCTCATATGCTATGACATGGCTGGGTCAGAGATATACTTCCTCATCATAGATACATGAAAAATATTGTGCACCCCAGATAGAATCGGAGGCAGTGCNTTGACATAGGGAATGGTACGCCGTCTTAGAACTTGATCTTTGCGGTCTACGATACGCAAAGGATGCTCTTCATATGATAAATCTTTCTTCAACTGTATAGGCTCATATGCTATGACATGACTGGGGTCAGAGATATACTTCCTCAGCATAGATACATGAAAAACATTGTGTACCCCAGATAGAATCGGAGGCAGTGCCAGGCTGTAAGCAACCTCTCCAACTCTACTCAAGATCTCAAAAGGTCCAATATAACGTGGACTCAGCTTTCCTTTAATCCCAAATCTCATCACATCTTTGGTTGGTGATACCTTTAAGAAGACATGATCCCCAACCTGGAATTCCAATTCCCTTCTTCTGACATCAGCATAACTCTTTTGCCTGCTCTGAGCTGTACGAAGACGCTCCCTGATCAAATGCACCTTATCTACTGTTTGCTGAATCAGCTCAGGGCCTAGCAACTTTCTTTCCCCCACGTCATCCCAACATATAGGAGATCTGCACCTCCTACCATACAGAGCTTCAAATGGAGCCATCTGGATGCTGCTTGGTAACTATTATTATATGCAAACTCCACCAAAGGTAAGTGGTTATCCCAAGCTCCACCCAAGTCCATCACACAGGCTCGCAACATGTCCTCCAGAATCTGTATGGTCCTCTCTGATTGTCCATCTGACTGGGGATGATAGGCTGTACTAAAGTTTAGTTTGGTTCCCATGGCCTTATGAAGGCTCTTCCAAAACTGGGACACAAACCTGGTATCTCTATCTGATACAATAGATACCGGAACACCATGGAGTCTCACAATCTGTTCAATATACAAATTGCCAATCTTTCACTAGAGACCCCAACTCTGAAAGGTAGGAAATGAGCTGATTTTGTTAGTCTGTCCACAATGACCCAAACTGCATCGTTGCTCTTAGGAGTTTTGGGCAGACCAATCACAAAGTCCATTGTAATCTTTTCCCATTTCCACTGTGGAATCATCAGAGACTGAAGAGGCCCTGCAGGCCTTTGATGCTCGGCTTTCACTTGCTGACACACCAAGCACTTGGCCACATACTGAGCAATCTCCCTCTTCATGCCTTTCCACCAAAAATTTTCCTTTAAGTCTCTGTACATCTTAGTGCCACCTGGATGCACAGTATAGGGAGAGTAGTGAGCCTCTTTCAAAATTTCAGCCTTTAGCTCTTCACTGTTTGGCACACAAAGTCTTCCTTCAAATTTCAGGGATCCATCATCCATTATATAAAATTCATTTTGAACTCCTGATTGTACCACTTCTTTAATCCTTTGTAGCTCTGGATCTTCCATCTGGGAGGACTTGATTCTGTCAACTAAGGTTGGTTGGAGTACAAGTGCTGCAATAAGTCCATCAGACTGCTGTACTCTCAGACCAACCTCCCACTTCTCAGATCTCTCAATACGTGAGGCTGGGAGGTAATCATAGCAGCTAACTCAGAAGAGGATTTTCTACTCAAGGCATCAGCTACTACATTGGCCTTCCCAGGATGATACTGTAGATTCAGGTCATAATCCTTCAATAGTTCCAACCACCTCCTTTGCCTTAAATTCAGCTCCTTCTGTGTGAAAATGTATTTTAAACTCTTATGATCTGTATATACATCACACGATACTCCATATAGATAATGCCACCAAATCTTCAGAGCAAAAACCACAGCAGCCAATTCTAGGTCATGAGTAGGATAATTTTGCTCATAAGGTTTCAGTTGTCTGGAGGCATAAGCTATCACTCTTTCATTCTGCATTAAAACACATCCCAATCCTTTTCTAGAGGCATCAGTGTATATGGTAAAACCTTCAGATCCTGTTGGAAGAACAAGAATGGGAGCTGACACCAGGCGCTGCTTTAACTCCTGGAAACTTTCCTCACACTCCACTGTCCAGTCAAACTTCACTCGCTTTTGGGTTAAGCGAGTTAGGGGTAGAGCAATGCGAGAAAAATTCTCCACAAATTTTTGGTAATACCTCCTTATGGCTCTTGGAATATATCAGAATATCATTAATGAAAACCACCACAAACTGATCCAGATATGGTTTAAAAATTCTGTTCATTAAGTCCATGAATGCTGCTGGGGCATTAGTTAACCCAAACGGCATCACTAAGAACTCATAGTGGCCATATCTGGTTCTAAATGCTGTCTTTGGTACATCCCCTTCTTTGACTTTAAGCTGATGGTACCCGGACCTAAGATCAATCTTTGAGAATGACCGGGCTCCTTGAAGTTGATCCAACAAGTCGTCAATCCTAGGCAGAGGATACTTATTTCGTGCTATTACTTTATTGATTCCCCGATAATCAATGCAGAGTCGAAGACTGCCATCCTTCTTCTTAACAAATAGAACTGGAGCACCCCAAGGAGAAGCACTGGGTCTAATAAATCCTCGATCTAAGAGCTCTTGTAGTTGATTCTTCAGTTCTTTTAGCTCAGCCGGGGCCATACAGTAAGGGGCCTTTGATATAGGCCCAGTTCCAGGAACTAGATCAATAGAGAACTCGACTTCGATCATGAGGTAAATTAGTCAAATTCTCAGGAAAGACATCTGGAAATTCCCGAGCTATGGGAATATCCTCCAACTTGGTCTCTTCTTACTGAAGGTCCTTGACTACAGCAAGAAATCCTTGACCACCACTCATCAAATACTTTTCAGCCTGCATCGCTGATATGAACACTGAGGCTAGGTGATTATGACCACCCATAAAACTGAACTTAGGCTGAGCGGACTAAGCCTGCAGAATCTGGTGCTGCCAGTCATGTATCGACTGCGCCATACCCGAGAGAACCTGAAGCATCTCGGTCTGGAGTTGCTGCTGATCAGTCCCAACTGCATTGGCAGGGGCAGCAGCTACAGTGGCTTCTAGATCTCCCGGTTGGCAAGCATTACCAACCTGGGAACTCTCATTATTTTGTCGACTTCTAATGCGACTTGCCATTCTTATCTCCTGATAGATTAGTTGTAATTAATATCACTGTAAACATTATTTGTTAGGCTTTCAAAGCATAATTTCTGAGATTCCTTTAATTTATAATTTGTCTCTATGTCACTCTAGTGTTTTACCTAAAGTGTCATCATATATATGTCCCTACTGTCATAACCTGGCTCTGATACCACATAAAGCTGTCACGCCCCAGACCCAAAAATTTGAGCTAGGGTGACAACCCGCCGCATGCTGGGCATGCAAGGCGTCTTAAACTTATTACATGAATCAATATAAAGCAATTTCCATATCCATGATTTGTTACAAACCAGAATTATCAGTCTTGGGCTATCTGCCCTACAAATAAATCTGAACTAAATCAAAATGATAAAACTAAGTCTTCTTAATAGAAAACTCCTTCTATCTCAATTATCCATCTTCATTCCTGAGGCTCTGAAAAACATTATGAGAATTTTATGAGCTCACACTCAATAAGTAAGCCTAATATAATTTCAAAATTTCATTTATCAGGCTATCAATAGGTTCATGTCATCAGATCAATTAGCTTAATTCAATAACAATTACATTGTTTATACTGTCATTATTTATGTATCTACATTACATATCATGTGTAGCCCTCTTAAACATCCCCTAAGAGGAAGGGTCCTGGTACCAGTGTCTGTCATCTGTCATGTACACATCATGTGTAGCCCTCTTAAACATCCCCTAAGAGGAAGGGTCCTGGTACCAGTGTCTGTCATCTGTCATCTGTCATGTACACATCATGTGTAGCCCTCTTAAACATCCCCTAAGAGGAAGGGTCCTGGTACCAGAGTCTGTCATCTGTCATGTGATAATTTGTCATGTGTGAATCTGTCATGTGATAATCGAGGTGACACATAAAGTTTTACTGTCATTATCATGATTACATATTATCCTAGTAATAACATGATTTTGCCAAATTAACATAATTACATTTAACTGAAATTTCACAGTTCAATAATTAATAAAATATAATACTTGACTTACTTACCTCAGTACACGAATTTCACTTGATAACCCAGCTAATTGGACTCCTGGGCACCTACATAATCATTTTTCATTATTAAATTCCTAAAATCGGAATTATAAAATATTCTTAAATTCTACCCAACCACTTCACGGGCCCTACTTTGGGCTTGAATATCTCTCTATGTATATACCCAAATATGGAAATAAAATTATTCCCAGAAACTAGAATAAATCCTGATTCGGGCCATATTTTTATTTTTCCAATCTCGGCCCGATACAAGGCCCAAAACGCTGCTCAAACTGGGCTCAGAAACGGCCCAACAAGGCCCAAACATCCAACGGCCCAGCGGCCCGTTAATTCAATCTACCCAGCTCCTCTGTTTCAAACGAAACAGAGGAGCCGAGATTTGCGCCGGCGGCCAGGGCCGCCGCCGGCCAAATTGAAGGCGGTCCGGCCGCCGTTGGCCAGACCGTGGCCGATCGCCGCCGCGGCCATCCTCCCCCATGCTCTATCTCTCATCAATTTGGAGATTAACTCACCTTCTCTCTATCTCAATCGCGGCGGCTCGAACTCACGCCGGCGACTTTGCCGGCTCAATCCGGGGTGGTCCAGCCTCCGGTGGCCGGGCCAGAGCCGGCCACCGCCGTGGCCGGCCTCCCCTCTCCTTCTTTCCCTTTAATTTCACTCTTTCTCTCTTAATCACCCGCGGATTACGGATGACGCCGGCGGCACGGCCGGCCACTATGGCCGGCCGGACCTCCACCGGACGCACGTCCGGCGCCGGTGGAAGTCTCCGACCAAGGCCCAGGCCCGGCGAGGCGGCGAGCACACCGCCGGGCCCGAACCAAGGATCGGACCGGCGTTGATTCTTCACAGATTACTCTTTCTCCCTCCTCCGCCCGCTCCTCTCTCTCATTAATCTACGGCACCCCACCGGACGCCGCCCCTGGTGCCGGTGGGGTCGTCGGCCGGGGTTCAGGCCCGGCGAGGCGGCGGGCACGCCGCCGGGCCCGAACCAATCTCACGGCGATGAGAAGGGGAGAGCTGGGTTCTGTAACCCGGCTCCTCTCCTCTTCGTTCTTTTTTTTTTTTTTTTTTTTTTTTCTCTCTCTCTTCTCTCTCTCATGCATGGTTAGAGGACTTACCAGAGACAAGCACGCTGAGGAAGAAGTCCGCACGAGGAGATGATGAGAAGGGGGCACCCACGTATGGTGGGGAGGAGGGTTCTACCCATCTTTTATAGGTATTGCAGAGTCCCCAAATCAAGGGACTCTGTAATTAGATATACATGATATTTAAATATCTAAAGTCTATCATATCATCTGATCACGTGATAACTCTCACGAGCAATTAAGATATATCTGGAATTCAATTATCTGGAGTCTATCATCTGACCTCGTGATAATTCTCACGAGCAATTAAGATATATCTGGAATTCAATTATCTGGAGTCTATCATCTGACCTCGTGATAATTCTCACGAGCAATTGCGAAATCTAGGGGATTACAAAGGGTCATCGGTCGCGCATTAATGTAATGTAGATCAAGTCTTTGTAATTATTGCTAGGAACATGATGCATATTCTACTCAATGTAACGGAGGCTGCGTATGTCCAGGACTTGATTGAAGACTATTGGCCGGCTTTCATAAAAAGCATATTAATTGTAGAAAATATGAAAGATGCATTATATTGGAGACCACCGATAGATTACAAAAAAAAACTTCTTATTGGCTCATAAAATTATTACTCGTGGTAAGAAATTATGAGGAAAAGGTGTTATTTATAAAATAGACTTGGAAAAGCATTTAATGTGAGCAATTAGAACTTCGCATTCTCCCCTCTTCATTCGAGAGAAATTTTCAATACATGAATTTACTAGTGTTATCTCTTTTATCTACCTCTTCCATAACCCATTGATTAATGGTAGACCAAGCAAGTGGGTCAAATACAAGAAGGCCTTCATCAAAGTGACCCTTTATCCCCTTCTTCATTTATCTTTATCACCGATGTTCTAGCAAAATATTGCAAAGAGCGAGTTTTCATAGTTTAAAAAGAGAGGATTGAGCAGTTATTAAGATTTAGGTGTATTTCCAACTTTTACTTTACGAATGATGCCTTTATTTTCAGTGTCGCCAAGAAATCATCTCTTTTAGCTCTTAAAGCTATTCTCTTGAGTTTTAAAAGGACTGCAAAACTTAAGATCAATTTTCATAAAAGCTCTATGGTACTTTTCCTAAATGCTAACGGAGAGGAAGAAGAGAAATTTATGAACTCATTGAATTGCAGAAAAGGTATTTTATCATTCAGTTATCTTGGCTTATCGATGTGTCATCAAAAGTTGCCTAAGCAAGATTAGCTACCCCTACGAGAGAGACTACAATCAAGATTAGCATCTTGTAAAGAAAAATTCTTATTTATGGGTGGCAAGCTAATTTTTGTCAATCTGTCCCATTGACAATGCCTTCATATCGCATATTATTGTTTAAACTATCAAGGTAGGTGTGCTAAAGGATTAACACTAAGGAGAGCCTTCCTTTAAAAAGAAAACGATAATATTAGTGGCTTCAAGTATCTAGTTCGTTTAGGTTTTAGTATGTAATTTAAGAAAGAAAAAGATTTGAAAATTAAGGATATCTATATCTTTTTACAAAGCATTACTAGTCAAATGAGTTTAAAAATGCATCTCTTCCAAATGTTGTCTCATGAAAAAAGTTGATGAATCATACATACTACTGAAAAAGGAGATTTAGCATCAGAGTAAGAAAGGTTTCACTGGTACACTCACCGATATAGAAAAGTATCATTTATGATATAAATGGCTTTTGAAATTGCATTTTCTTCTGAACTACAGAATTATATAAGGATTAGATTTTGGAAAAATACTTGGTTATTATATAATGCTCTACTTAATCTTCTATTCATGAAGGTTTATAGTACTGCACTCAAATCAAATATCCTAATAGTAAATCAATGGAAGGTATTGCTGCCAAATCACTTCAGAAGAGTGTCGAGCAAGAGAAGGGCTTTGTGGGTCTTCAAGAGGTTGACAAGACTGCTTTCTTTAGTCGAAAACCTGCAAGGAAAGTCCCGGACCGGTGGTTCCGACGGGGACCCTCCGACGCTCAAGTTAGCGATTTGGATAACAGGGATTAAGATGAAATAGTAGAGGTTTTTTTTTCTCCCCTTTCTCGTTGTGAGTCAGGGTCATTATATACCTGTTTGGGAGTCCCTTACCCTTCGCAGATAACCATCGAATCCCATCTTCTATTAAGATCGGCTCCGTAAGCGATAGGCGGGCGCATAGTTGCAAAGTGCGCACCGTAAATATCGGTAACTGCATAGTATATCAGTAACCGTCCATGATCTTGGCAAGAGCGGGTGAGCGAGCTACGCGGAAATCTGGTATTTTAAATCACTGGGTCCAATATTCGAAGTTGGTTCCACGAATATGGGCTGAGAGCATGAGAAGCGAGACTCGAAGCCAAGGTCGGAAATTGGCCGAGTCGGGGCTCGAGGCCAATGTTGAAGCCAATATGATTCGCGACCGAGGTCAGGGCTGAGGCTGAGGCGGGACTCAAGGCCGAAGCTGAGGCCGAGGCCGAAGCCGAAGTCGAAGCCGAGGCCAAAGTTGGGACCAATTATCAAGTTACTACTAGGCTCCAAGAACTGTGTGGTCTACTACTCTGCCACCTAGGAGGTTATCAGCCACATCAGATGCCCCCCCCCCCCTGAGATGGGTGGGCGTACAGTCACCAGCGAAAGGGGCGTTATATCACCAGGCGACTAATCTTTGTGCACCAGCGACTGCCAAGAGTACGTGTCTCCAAGGGCTGTGCTTCTTTGACGGGATGTCGGATGCAATGATACCACCGCCTCATTCGTTCTGACAGCTGAGATCAAGGGGATTCACCTCGGTTACGGAACTACAAAAAGGGGGGGGGGGGGCGTCATCATTGCAGTGAGGTCACCGCCGTCCTATCATTGGCGATGCCCCTCGCATTCTGCGCTCCAAATGGTTGCCGCAACGATCGCCATTCGCAAGCGGGCACGTGGCCAAATCGAACCAGGCGGGACAATTTGAAATGACGAGACTATAAAAAGGGGGTCATCCCCAACCTGAGCCGCCTTCATTGCCCTTGCTTTCTTCTTCCTTCCAACCCTGCTCGAGTTTGTTCATCTTCCACCATCTGAGTTCTTCGTCCCTAATTCTTAGTTTCCGAATCTTTCAGGTTAGTTCCATGGCTTCTTCATCTCTGTCATGCTCTATTTCCAATTCCGAGGGTTATTCCCCCGACCCTTCGCCTTCTTCTCCATCCCCAGCACCTAGCTGGTCCACTTCTTCCTCTGACAACGTCCCGGTAGAGCAGCAACGAGTCGTTGGGTGGTGTCCTGCTGGGAATCGCTCGGCCGCCGGGCAAGCCCCCATTCGGGGACCTCCAACAGTTGCTAGCTTATCCTCCTTTCTGAGGTAGTCTCCCGAGGGGACTGCCTCGAGCATGACTGCCCAAGAGATCATAAATCTCAGGGCTAAGTATGGCCTCCCTACCAATCTCCGCCTATACCGGCCTCTTCCCGAGGATAGGGTAACCTCCTCTTCTCCCGGTAGGGTCGCTCTTTATGAGACTTACTTCAACACCGGCCTTCGCCTTCCTATCCACCCCTTCATACTTAACCTTTTAGATAGATACTCCTTAGCTCTGGCACAATTGGTCCCTAATTCTATTCGGACCATTATTGGTTTTCTAGTACTATGTCACATTCATGGGATAGAGGCTAGGATTTTTCTTTTCCACTGTTTCTATACCCTTAGAAAGCAATACGGGTGGTGGTCCTTTGCTCCTTGACCCACTAGAACCCTCAAGCTGTATCATCCCACATCCATCAAGTGGTGGAAAGATAGGTTTTTCTTCACCCAAGTCGAGGGGGTAAGGACAGAGTGGGGAGTTCCAAACACAAAGCCAAACAAGGACCCGAGAATACTCCCAAAGGACCAGAAGGCGTTCGAGCAGTTATTAAATGCCAATGTCTCCCGATGCAACCAACTGCTAGCCGAGTAGAATCTTCGGCTGGTAGGTCTTATTCCTGGCAATGGTGAGCAGCCATGACTTTCACCCCTTTCATCTGCTCTCTTCTTTTTATTTGTTTTTTTTTTTTTTTTAATGAGTCCCTTGACTTGTGCAGACATGGCACCAAAGATCCAAACAATGAGGAAGACCGCCGCCAAGGAAAGAAGGGCCTGAGCAGATGGAGCTCCCACCGAGAAGAGGGCAAAGATTAAAATCAGCAAAAAAGCCAAGGCCGGAGGGGCCTTGGAAAGAAACGAAGAGGCCGAGAAAAGGGGATAGCCTCAATCACCTTCATCAGCACCACAACAGTCCCCCATCGACCTTACCAACACTCCTCTGGAGCAGAGGACCGGAGTCCTACCACCACAGCCTGCCGCTCCCAAGGCAGAACCAACAGTCCCAGCCACTGGGCCAGCTCCAGTTCCACCTATCGAAGAGGCTGCTGCCGAAGGGCCTTCGCTGGTAGCAGCACCAGCGGAAGGAGTGCCACTGGCTTCCGACCCGATGCCCGCGACTCCATCACCCACTGGGACCGAGGAAGACGAAGCTGACGCGCCTTCCTTTCGATCGATTTTGGAGCACCACGGCTGTTGGGCTGAGCGACTAATGGCCCAGGTGCGTGCCTGGGCTGCAAGGGGTCCTTCAAAACCAAAGGACTTCCATTTTCGTGAAGCCTTGGTGGCTCACCTATGGGTAAGTATTCTTCCCCTCAAGTCTTCATTAAGGATTTTCCTTACCTAACCCAAGTAATTTTGTAGGTGATGAACTCCTTGGCTGCCGTCAGAGGCATCTTATCTCAGGCCGAGGCTACCCTTCAACCAGTCGCAAGAGAATGCCAACCAAGCCCAGGCTAGAGCGGAAAAGGTCGAAGTGGATTTAAAGGCGATCCGAGCTGAATTGGCTTTGGCACAAAGGGCCGAAGCCAAAGCCGAGGCCACCCGATTCAAGAATTTAGCCCAGGCTGAAAGGGCAGAAGAGGCGCTTGAGGTGGCTCAGTGCCAGGCAGCCAATGAGCTCGATAATGCTCATGTGGCAGAAGAGAAGCAGAATGTGGCAAAGGCATAGGTGTTCATGTTGAAGAACCAATCACACTCTGCCACCATTGAAACAAAAGCAGCCGAGGAGTTGGTGGAAAATGTTGCAGAGATTGCCCGTCGATCCAACGCTGAAATTATGGAACTGAGGGCAGCAGTGACCGTAGCCGAGAAGAAGGCCGCCGAGGCCGTAGAGACTTTCAAGAAGTCTGATGTTTACGACGAGGAGCTGGTCGAGACCACTGCCTTTGCCTACAATGGAGGCTTTTAGGATTGCAAAGATAAGATACGAAGACTATGGCCTCGAGGGTATTGAGGAGCTAGAGCCAGACGAGGCCCCTGATGATGACGTCCGGCATCGGCTGAGCCCTAGGCATCCCTTTTCTTTTTTCTTTGTATGAGGCCCGACAAGAGTCAGCAATTTTGTAAGACATTTACAATTAATGAAAAAATAATTTCTGAAATCTTTAGAATTTACTGTTAATAATTCATTCATTCTAGAACTGGGGCCAGGGCCGACCGGCACCATAGCTAGGTGAGGCATAAGCAAGATAAAAACCTAGGCTATGGCTAAGACATGCCATTGTTGAGCCAACACTCGACGTCAGTGTCAAGGCCAAAGTTAAGATGCGAAGGAAGTCGAAACCCGAACCTTAAGGCTTAAGTCGAGATCGAGGCAAAATTGCATGAGCAAGCGCTGGTCCCACCCCATACTGGAATATGGACACGAAGCCGAGTTGAAGTGCCGACGTCGAGTCAGGTTTAAACATGGATGCAGAGTCGAGCTCGAGTGCCGATGAGGAGTCAGGCTTGAGTGCCGATGCGGAGTCAGGTTCGAGTGTCGATGAGGGGTTAGGCTCGAGTGCCGATGCGGGGTCGGGCTCGAGTGCCGACTCCTTGAGTGTTGACACGGAGTCGGGCTTGAGTGCCAACGCAGAGTCGGACTTGAGTTAAGGAAGCAAGATCGCTTGAAGACACTTTCATCAGTAAGAAAATGAATACTTTTGAGTAAACATGCTCAAGCTTGAGATACCAATACGCTACTAATAATATCGACGAGGTTGTCCACATTCCAGGTGCGAGGGAGGGGCTTCCCATCCAGCCCTTTGATCCGGTATGCTCCACGATGTAGTGTGTCGATGACTCGATAAAGTCCTTCCCAGTTGGGCGACAGCTTTCCCCCCTCTGTAGGTTTGGAGACTTTGGCTCGTCTGAGGACTAGGTCTTCAGGGAGGAATATTCTGGGGTGAACTCGGGCATTGTAATACTTTGCAATCCTCTGTCGGTAGGAAGCCATTCTGAGTCGTGCTCGGTGTGGAGTTCCTCAACGAGGTCGAGGCTAGCTCTCAACTGGCTGGAATTGTTTTCCTCATCGTACGATTGTGTTCGGGGACTAGGGACGTCGATCTCTATCGGAATGACTGCCTCCGACCCAAACACAAGGCTGAAAGGAGTTTCTTCTGTGGGAGTTCAGGGCATCGTGTGATATGCCCACAGCATGTTTGGAAGTTTCTCCACCCATCTTCCTTTGAAATCTTCCAGACGTGTCCTAAGCCCTTGAAGGATGATCCGATTTGTCACTTCTGTTGCTCCGTTTGTTTGCGGATGATCGACAAAAGTAAATCTCTGACGTATGCCTAGTTCGGCACAAAACTCTTTGAAACAAGTATTGTCGAACTGGCGACCATTGTCGGTAACAAGTGTATGGGGTAGCCCAAACCAACAAATAATAGACTTTCAGAAGAAGTTTCTCACCTTGGCTTCGGTGATTTTGGCAAGGGCTTTGGCCTCCACCCACTTAGTGAAATGGTCGATGGTGACGAGCAGAAACTTTTGTTGACCAGAGGCTGAAGGGAACGGTCCCAAAATGTCCATCCCCTATTGGGCGAAGGGCCATGGAGCCGACAAGGGGCTCAACTAAGAGGTTGACAGCCGTTAAATGTTAGCATGTCATTGGCAACTGTCATATTTTCGACCAACTCGGCTGCGTCTTCTTGCATGATGGGCCAGTAGTAGCCTTGGCATAGGGCTTATGTAACAACGCTCTGCCCCTCAAGTGGTTTCCGCAGATACCTTCATGAATCTCACGGAGGATGTAGTTGGCGTCTGTGGGGCCAATGCATTTAAGGAAAGGATGAGAAAAAGGATCTTCAGTACAGTTGTCTGTCGAGCATCAGGAACTTGGGTACTCCCACTTGAACAGTTTGGCCTCAGAGGGGTCGACTGGGAGGGCGCCAGCGGTGAAGTATTGGATATAAATATCCATCCGGGAAGGATCTTGACGGACGGGCAAGGATTCTTCTACCGCATCGATGCTTGGGGTTTCCAGATGCTCCATGTAGGTTCTCCCCAAGGTCTCGTCCGAGATGGCTAGCCGGGACAAAGCATCAGCTCTAGCATTCTCCCTCTGGGGATGTAACTGACACTGAAGTGGGCCTAGGAGAGGCTTGCGACTGCACCATACTCAAGTAATCGGACATAGTAGGATCCTGAGCCTCGTACTCCCCTTTGATTTAACCAGAGATGACCTGGGAGTCGATGAAGACTCTAAGGCATTTCACCCTGAGCTCCCGTGCCAGTCTCATCCCTGACAATAAGGCTTCATACTCTGCCTGTTGTTGGTGGCTGAAAGAGGAAACGGAGGGCGTACTCGGTCACTACTCCGTCCAAACTTGATAGGATGAGGCCTACCCCACTTCCTTGAGAATTCGATGCTCCGTCTACGTGAAGGATCCAGTCCTCTACTCTTCCCTCGATTGCATCATTCGAAGGGTTTGCATGGGACTCCTTCGGCTGCTCTTCTATCCAGGTGCACTCAATCAGGAAATCTGCTAAGACTTGAGACTTCATAGCCAACCTGGGTTGAAATGATAGGTCAAATTTCCCTAGCTTGAGTGCCCACTTCGCTAGTCGCCAGAGGTATCAGGACGAGAAAGGATTGCCTTGAGTGGTTGATCCGTGACCACCACGATCGGGTGAGCTTGGAAATAGGGCCTGAAGTGCTGGGCGGAGACGATCAATGCAAAGATAATCTTCTCGACTCTGGAATATCTAGTCTCCACGTCATGAAGCACCTTACTAGTATAGTACACTAATTTTTGTGTCTCGTCGGCATCCATGCGAACAAGCACAGAGCTGACAGCCTCGGGGGAGGCCGCGAGGTAAAGGAGGAGCTCCTTCCCGTCCCTTGGCTTAGATAACAATGGCGGGGTAGATAAGAACTCTTTTAACCCCTCGAAGGCCTTCTGGCACTTCCTCGTCGACTCAAAGCCATTGACTTTGCGTAGCGCCTTAAAGAAAGGCAGACACCTCTCCACGGACTTAAACAAAAAATGGCTCAAGGCCGCCACCTTCCAGTCAAGCGCTGTACCTCCTTCTTGTTAGCTGAAGACCTCATGTCCACGATAGCTCGGATCTTATCGGGGTTCGTCTCGATTCCTTGCTGCGTCACCATGAAGCCTAGGAATTTACCCGCTGTCATCCCGAAGGCACACTTGCGGGGGTTCAGTCTCATCTGGTAACGGAAGGTTACCGAAGGTTTCCGCCAGATCGACAACATGGTTAATGGTACGGATACTTTTGGTTAGCATGTCATCCACGTACACCTCATGTTGCATCCGATCTGGTCTTCAAAGACTTTGTTTATCATCCTCTGGTAAATGGGCCCCGTTATTTAGTCCGAACGACATCTTCTTGTAGCAATATATTCCCATTTTAGTCACAAATGAGGTAACTTCCTCGTTCCTCGTGTCCATCTTGATCTCCTGCCACCATAGCCTGCCGCTCCCAAGGCAGAACCAACTGTCCCAGCCACTGGGCCAGCTCCAATTCCACCTATCGAAGAGGCTGCTGCCGAAGGTCCTTCGCAGGTAGCAGCACCAGCGGAAGGAGTGCCACTGGATTTTGACCCGATGCCCGTGACTCCATCACCCACTGGGACCGAGGAAGATGAAGCTGACGCGCCTTCCTTTCGATCGATTTTGGAGCACCACGGCCGTTGGGCCGAGCAACTAATGGCCCAGGTTCGTGCCTGAGCTGCAAGGGCTCCTTGAAAACCAAAGGACTTCCATTTTCGTGAAGCCTTGGTGGCTCACCTATGGGTAAGTATTCTTCCCCTCAAGTCTTCATTAAGGATTTTCCTTACCTAACCCAAGTAATTTTGCAGGTGATGAACTCCTTGGCTGCCGTCAGAGGCATCTTATCTCAGGCCGAGGCTACCCTCAACCAGTCGCAAGAGAATGCCAACCAAGCCCAGGCTAGAGCGGAAAAGGTCGAAGCGGCTTTAAAGGTGATCCGAGCTGAATTGGCTTTGGCACAAAGGGCCGAAGCCGAAGCCGAGGCCACCCGATTCAAGAATTTAGCCCAGGCTGAAAGGGCAGAAGAGGCGCTTGAGTTGGCTCAGCGCCAGGCAGCCAATGAGCTCGATAATGCTCATGTGGCAGAAGAGAAGCAGAAGGTGGCAAAGGCATAGGTGTTAATGTTGAAGAACCAATTACACTCTGCCACCATTGAAACAAAAGCAATCGAGGAGTTGGTGGAAAATGTTGCAGAGATTGCCCGCCGATCCAACGCTGAAATTATGGAACTGAGGGCAGCAGTGACCGCAGCCGAGAAGAAGCCGCCGAGGCCGTAGAGACTTTCAAGAAGTCTGACGTTTACGACGAGGAGCTGGTCGAGACCACTGCCTTTGCCTACAATGGAGGCTTTTAGGATTGCAAAGATAAGATACGAAGACTCTATGGCCTCGAGGGTATTGAGGAGCTAGAGCCAGACGAGGCCCCTGATGATGATGGTACGGCATCGGCTGAGCCCTAGGCATCCCTTTTCTTTTTTCTTTGTAATGAGGCCCAACAAGAGTCGGCAATTTTGTAAGACATTTACAATTAATGAAAAAATAATTTCTGAAATCTTCAGAATTTACTATTAATAATTCATTCATTCTAGAACTGGGTCCAGGGCCGACCGACACCATAGCTAGGTGAGGCATAAGCAAGATAAAAAAACTAGGCTATGGCTAAGACATGCCATTGTTGAGCCAACACTCGACGTCAGTGTCAAGGCCAAAGTTAAGATGCGAAGGAAGTCGAAACCCGAACCTTAAGGCTTAAGTCGAGATCGAGGCAAAATTGCATGAGCAAGCGCTGGTCCCACCCCATACTGGAATATGGACACGAAGCCGAGTTGAAGTGCCGACGTCGAGTCAGGTTTAAACATGGATGCAGAGTCGAGCTCGAGTGCCATGAGGAGTCAGGCTTGAGTGCCGATGCGGAGTCGGGTTCGAGTGTCGATGAGGGGTTAGGCTCGAGTGCCGATGCGGGGTCGGGCTCGAGTGCTGACTCCTTGAGTGCTGACACGGAGTCAGGCTTGAGTGCCAACGCAGAGTCGGACTTGAGTTAAGGAAGCAAGATCACTTGAAGACACTTTCATCAGTAAGAAAATGAATACTTTTGAGTAAACATGCTCAAGCTTGAGATACCAATACGCTACTAATAGGATCGACGGAGGTTGTCCACATTCCAGGTGCGAGGGAGGGGCTTCCCATCCAGCCCTTTGATCCGGTATGCTCCACGATGTAGTGTGTCGATGACTCGATAAAGTCCTTCCCAGTTGGGCGCTTTCCCCCCTCTGTAGGTTTGGAGACTTCGGCTCGTCTGAGGACTAGGTCTTCGGGGAGGAATGTTCTGGGGTGAACTCGGCATTGTAATACTTTGCAATCCTCTGTCGGTAGGAATCCATTCTGAGTCGTGCTCAGTTGTGAGTTCCTCAACGAGGT
>UESW01004832.1:335701-371310 GCA_900491605.1 Calamus simplicifolius | reverse complement strand
ATCTTTAGCTCTTGATCGTGTGATCAAAATCTAATGAGCACTAGCTCTGATACCAATTGTTGGCCCAGATGACAACCCAAGAGGGGGGAGGGGGGTGAATTGGGTTCTTTAAAAAAAATTAGCCTTTTTAAAATAGTTTGCTTGAGATTAATGAAGGCAAATGCAAGGTAACTATAAAGTGCAGTGAATAAAATAGAGATAGAGAAAGAGACAATAGAACACGGCAAACACAAAGATTTTATAGTGGTTCGGTGTATCCAACACCTACGTCCACTCCCAAGATTCACTTGGGTCCACACTATAATCTTCCTTGATTACAGCCGAGTTGTTTTACAAGCTCACAACTCAAACTTGTTGTTTTCCCGGGATCACAACGAACCCAGCTGGTTTTCAAGGGCTCACCAGCACAAAAACCCTAACACAAGCTATCCAAGCTTGTACCGAGGTAAGACTACCTCCACTAGTTCAATCCCCCAGATTGAACTAGCACAAACAAAATAAATATTGTTTTTAAATACAAAGCTCCTCAATGAGCAAATAACAAATATAAGAAGTTTAGAAAAGCCTGATTTGTAGATGGTTGGCTTTTGAGCTTTTCTTCTTTTCTTCTTCTCCTTGCTAGATTGAATCAAGCCTCAGCTCCGATTCTTCACAGTTGAAGCAGTTGAGAAGATTGAAAAGCAAGAAACTGATCTTCTTTCTCCAAGTTGGGAAATCCACAAAACTTGATTTGAATGCCTTGGATTCCTCTTGAGCTTTTTGGAGTGGAGTGGATTTGAGCTAGAAGGTTTTCCTCTTGAGATTCAGGCTCTCGGATTTTTGAATGGGATTTCTCTCTTTGATTTTTCTCTTTTTTTTCTTTTTCTCTTTTTTTTCTTGAATAGTCTTCCCTTTTTATAGATTTCTTTCAAGCCATTTTTGGAAGAAAACTATCCGTTGGAGTGTACCTTGTAGCAAAATATATCCGTTAGAAATAAGGTAAAATAGAAATATTACCGTTAGAGCTGATCTGGCAATTTGATTTTTCGTTCCAGGTGGGTTGGAGTCGACTCTAACTTTTCTGGAGTCGGCTCTAGCTCGAACACTTTAAAAATATTTCTGGAGTCGTCTCTGACTTTTCTGGGGTCGACAAGAAACTTTTCTGGAGTCGACTCTAACTTACCCGGAGTCGACTCTAGGTCGGGGCCAGAAAAATCGACGTTCTGCTTCTTCTGTGAGAGTCGGCTCTAACAGTCTCGGAGTCGACTCTAACTTCCGTGCCAGTTCCGGAGTCGGCTCTGTGATTCTCGGAGTCGACTCTAATGTCTGCAATCTTACCTAGACATTAGATTCGATCCAGAACATGATTAACTTTGATTTTGATCATTCAATAGACTTATAATCTGAAACACTTAATCAAAATCATTAGAGCCTCCAATAGTTATACTCAAATAGTTTTGTTAATCATCAAAATCATCAATTGGGTCAACAATCTCCCCCTTTTTGATGATAACAAAAACTTTGAGTATATGCATTCAAAAATTCATTCGAACTAAAGATTATAGTCATTTTAAACTTAAAACATTTTTAATGAAGGATTTGATGCCAATATTCAAAGTAACTTTTAAAATTGTGCATGAGTTCAATATAATCATCAATTATGAATATTTAATCTAATGTGCAGAAAATTGCAATTGAGCTTTTTGTTAAGCTCCCCCTATATATAGCATCGAATTTTAACTGATTAAATTTCAAGTTTCTTGCATAAACAATCATTTCTCCCCTTTCTTTCTTTCTTTATGCATGCATATCTCATATTCAAAATTTCAATTTTTCTTTCTTTGCATATTCAACCATCTCTCCCCCTTTTTTGTTATCAGCAATAAGGAGAGTATTAGATAAAGAAAGTTAAAAAACATAGGGATTCAAGCAGTCAATATTTGAAAATGTGAAATTGCATTTCATAAGTAAGAAGCATTACATAGTTGATTCATGTACATCCAAAATGAAATACATTAGATATTCAAAAACTTCCTAAGTACAAACTATCAAAATCAAAATCAAGGTCAGATATGTTTGAATACAATTTTCTTCAAATGACCTATGATTTCCATTACATCATCTTTTTGATTTCTTAAAGTTTTCAAGGCAAGCTTCAATTTGTGAGACTGCAAGGTCAATGTCCTTCTTCAATTGACCAGTTGCATGAACATAAGATCCCGACCCATCAGCAATGCCTTCCATCCTTTCAAGATTTTGTGAAGATCAGCACCAAAGGATTCAACTGAATTGCTTATGGAAAAGGAGATCATGTCCAGTCTCGAATTAAGTTCTTCTTCAACTGATTAAAGTCTTCTTTTAATTGATTTTCTTGAGATCTCTGACTATCATACAGCAAGCAAGCTCTCAGCTGACCAATCTGTTCATCAGAGAATCTCCCAGAAGCTATAGACTGATGTGGAGGTGAGGGAATAGTACTAGGTCCGGCCTCTGAAGGTCCAGCTGAAGAAGGTCCCGCAATAATGGATCAGGGACAGATGGTCCCTAGTGGATGGTCCAGGGATGTCTTCTACTCTGGCTTCTGCTCTATCTCTTTTGCTCTTTCTCTCTCCTCCTTTCATCCATCACCATTCAACTTCTTGAAGCCCATCCGATGAATAGTAGAATGCTATAATAGTCAGTGTGCTCAATTTTCTTAAAGGTTCATTCTCCATAATGAGCACACCTTGGCTTCTAAAGATTAAGTCAAAATCATACCATATGGCAGTGTAGATCTTTCTTTGTAGCTGCCTCTGCCATATATCCAATCATCATGCCAGCTAAGTTGACTGGCCTTCCAGTAATTATGCAATCCATTAAAGAATGTCTCGCTCCGAGACATACTCAATCTACCAATTTTGGAAAAAATTCTTCCACAGATTTATGTAGTAACCTGAGTTCTAGATTCAATTGATTTGCAAGATTTCTTCAAACTCGTTACATCCTCCCTAACATTCTTGTCAATGCTCCACTTCTATCCTCATGTTGATATTCCATTAAACCGATTGTGGGCATTTCCAACAATTTCCAAGAATTCAGAGGTTATTGTCACTCTTGTTCCTCTTACTATACTTATTAATCCACCTTCTCCTCTACTTAAATTGTAAAACTCTCTTACTAAGGCTGGATATGTGGGTATATCAATGAACAATTTTTTCCCATCCCATTTCTTCAAACTTCTTCCTATAGTGAATCCTTCCGACTCAAAGAAATCAAAATTCACCTTTCTTCCAGTGGTAATGGTCTTACCGGCTAAATGATCAACTTGGGTGAAGATGGTGAAGGAGGGAATCCTCTTGAGTGGCCGAAGAGGAGGAAGGCGAGGGTTGCCTCCGAATAGTGTCTCCTCGTTGGAACGGATGCTCCACCGATGAATCCGCGCCTCTTAGGTGCCATTGAGAAGATTGGAAGATTAATCAAGGGTTTTGAGTAGATTGGGGAAGTTGGAAAGGCTTTGGAACTTTTTGGAGAGGTTTTGGAGACGGATGGAATGATTGGGGGTCGACTCCGCCTTTTTATTTTTGACCTAGCTCGACTTAGAGTCGACTCCCGAAAACTGGGTGTCGGCTCCGAACCAGAAAAGTCTGTCAGCGCTCGAATTAGAGTCGGCTCCACAAAAGCCAGAGTCGGCTCTAATCGCTTAGACAGAACATCAAAAACTCAGGTGTCGACTCCACAAACTGTCAGAGTCGACTCTAACAGTTTCAGAGATAAAAAATCAAGTTTCAAGGATTTGAAACTATTCAAATTAATCATCAAATTCTAGATAAATGTTCCTTAGCAATTGGGGAAACAATGAATCAAGATCTAGATAGATTTCCTTATTGAAATATCAAGATTTTTCAAGAAATTGATGAAATCTAGATAGATGTCCTTAAGAGTTTCAGAAAACTATTCCAAAGGATCACAAACTCCTAATTCTCCTCTAAGATAACAAAATCTCTCTTCACTTAAGGGTTTTGTAAATATATCTGCCAGTTGTTCTTCAGTATTCACATAATCAAGACAAATTTCATTATTGGCTACATGTTCTCTTATAAAGTGATATCTAATTTCAATATGCTTTGTTCTTGAATGTTGAATTGGATTTTTAGTTAGATTGATTGCACTTGTATTATCACATCTTATAGGTGTCTTATCAAGTGTGATACCATAGTCTTCAAGTTGTCGCTTAATCCATAGGATTTGAGCACAGCAACTTCCAGCTGCAACATATTCTGCTTCAGCAGTAGATAATGCAACCGAATTTTGCTTTTTGCTAAACCATGAGATTAAGTTACTTCCTAAAAATTGGCATGCACCACTTGTGCTTTTTCTATCTAACTTACATCCAGCATAATCAGAATCAGAATAAGCAATCAGATTTAATGTTGAGTCTCTAGAATACCATAAACCTACATTTTTTGTTCCACTTAAGTATCTTAGTATTCTTTTAACAGCAATTAAATGTGATTCTTTAGGTTCAGACTGAAATCTAGCACATAAGCAAACAGCAAACATTATGTCTGGTCTACTTGCAGTTAAGTAAAGTAGGGATCCGATTATACCTCGATAATATTTTTGATCAACCTTCTTACCTTCTTCATCTTTGTCCAGCTTGCATGAAGGACTCATTGGTGTTCCGAGGGGTTTGATTGATTCCATACCAAACTTCTTTAGAATTTCTCTTGTGTACTTTGTTTGGTTGATAAAGATTCCCTCTTTGCTTTGTTTGATTTGGAGTCCAAGGAAGAAATTGAGTTCTCCCATCATGCTCATTTCAAATTCTCCCTGCATTAACTTAGCAAACTCTTGACATAGAAGATTGTTAGTAGCACCAAATACAATGTCATCAACATAAATTTGAACTACAAGTAAATCTTTATCTTTTCTTTTCAAAAATAATGTTTTATCAACATTTCCTCTTGTAAAATCATTTTCAATCAAAAATTTACTTAGTCTATCATACCAAGCTCTAGGTGCTTGTTTCAAACCATATAATGCTTTGTGCAATTTAAAAACGTGATTTGAAAATTCGTGATCTTCAAAACCTGGTGGTTGTTCTACATATACTTCTTCATTTATTAATCCATTTAAAAATGCACTTTTGACATCCATTTGAAATAAATTAATGTTCATGTGACATGCAAATGCAGTAATAGCCTAATGGCTTCTAATCTAGCTACAGGTGCAAAAGTTTCATCAAAATCAATACCTTCTTCTTGATTATATCCTTTTGCAACTAATCTAGCTTTGTTTCTAATTACTATGCCATTTTCATCTAGTTTATTTCTAAAAACCCATTTTGATCCTATAACAGAATGATCTTTAGGTCTTTCCACTAATGTCCATACATTATTTCTAGTGAATTGGTTTAATTCTTCTTGCATAGCTAGCATCCAATTATTATCTTTTTCAGCTTCTTCAATGGTTTTAGGTTCAATTTGAGAACAAATGCAAGTGATTACTAATATTTCTCATAGATGATCTAGTTCTTATTCCTTGAGATGGATCACCTATAATCAATTCCTTGGGATGACTATAAGCGTATCTCCAATCTCTTGGTAGATCTATATCATTATGATTAGTATTAATCATCAGCATTAGGCGAATCATTATCTTTAGCTTCTTGTTCATGATCTGAAGATACATCATATTAAGTTTTTCAAGATTGTTTTCGAGAATGTTTGTATCTTCCTCATCATCAATCCTTTTGGAACTTGATGTTAAAGATTCATCAAAAACTACATGAATAGATTCTTCAACAATTAGGTTCCTTTATTGAACACTCTATATGCTTTACTAGTTGTTGAATAACCTAAGAATATTCCTTCATCAGATTTTGCATCAAATTTACCTAAGTTGTTTTTACCATTATTATGAATAAAACATTTACAACCAAATGCATGAAAATATTTAATATTGGGTTTTCTATCATGCCATAATTCATAAGGTGTTTTCTTTAAAATAGGTCTTATTAAGGCTCTATTTAGGATGTAACATGCTGTGTTAATAGCTTCCGCCCAAAAGTATTTCGGGAGTTTACTTTCACATAGCATGGTACGGGCCATGTCTTCTAGAGTCCTATTTTTCCTTTCAACTACACCATTTTGTTGTGGGGTCCTAGGTGCAGAAAAATTATGATTAATACCATTTTCATTGCAAAAACTTTCAAATAAGTGATTTTCAAATTCAGTTCCATGATCACTTCTTAGAGACACTATGGTAGTGTTTTTCTCATTTGTTACTTTCTTGAAGAATTTCATGAATATCGAGAAAGTCTCATCTTTGTGAGCTAAAAACATTACCCAAGTGAATCTAGAGTAATCATCTACTATCACAAGACCATATTTCTTTCCTCCTAGACTTGTGGTTCTAGTTGGTCCAAAAAGGTCCATGTGAAGTAGCTCTAATGGCCTAGAAGTTGAAACAATATTTTTAGATTTAAAAGAACTTCTTGTTTGTTTTCCAAACTGACATGCATCACATATTTTGTTATTTTCAAAATCTAATTTAGGTAGACCTTTTACTAAATCCATTCTAATTAGTTTTGAAATAAGGTGTGTGCTTGCGTGACCTAATCTTCGATGCCACAACCAACCAATCTCATTCATATTAGCATTATTAGCAACTAAGCAATGATTATTAGTAGACAATTTGTCTAAATCAATCATGTATACATTGCCATTTCTATTTCCAATAAAAACAATGCTATTATCAATGGGATTAGCTACAGTGCATAAAGAAGATTCAAAAGATACTTTAAAACCTTTGTCACATAATTGACTTATACTAATTAAGTTATGTTTTAAACCATCAACATAAAGTACATTTTCAATAAATGTGGAGGGAGTTATTTGAATGTTACCAAACCCCAAGATTTGGCCTTTGCCATTGTCGCCAAATGTAACAACTCCTCCTTTCTTTTCTTCAGGGTGATGAATTCTTCTTTGTCACCCGTCATATGTCTTGAGCAGCCACTATCAAGATACCACTTTCTCTTTGATCTCTTGGCCACAAGACATTCCTGCAATAAAATCAGACTTTATGTTTAGGTACCCAAGCTTTCTTGGGTCCTTCATGGTTAGTAGCAATAAATATTGTTCCTTTCGGAACCCATATTTTCTTCCTTTAACATTTAAGTTTTTATTAGGTTTCAGATTTTACATTCATATGATTTATGCCCTTTTTGATTACATTTAAAGCATGTAAATTACTTTGGCCAGCACTTACAAAAATATTTTTAATAATTTTTGTTTTCTTAAACTGTTATATCCTAATCCGGCTTTGTCAAAAATAGCTTTTTGACTATTTAACAACATGTCTAATTTAATTGAACTTAATGTAAACTTATCAACTATGTTTTTATGTTTTCAACCTCATTCTTTAGTTTATCTTTTTCATTTGAGATTGATTCTTTTATTCATTAAAATTTCATTTTCAGATTTAAGTTTCTTAATTTCATTGTTAAGATTTTCTTTTCTGAATGAAAGTTAAGTTTTCATTTTTCAAAAATATTTCTTTTTCAAAATTTTGAAATCACTAACAAGTTCATTAAAAGCATCAAAAAGTTCATCAAAGGCAAATTCATCGCAAGGGTTGTCGGAACTTACCTCATCATTGTCGTCCGCCATAAAGCATACATTTGCGACTTCTTTTTGTTCTTCTTCTTCGGAAGAAGATTCCTCGCTATCACTCAATGTCGCCATATAAGCCTTCTTCTTCTTTTTGTAGGCTTTCTTCAACTTTGGACATTCATTCTAAAGTGCCCCGGTTTATTACATTCATAGCAAGTCAAGGGGTCTTTCTCTTTTTCTTTCTCCTTGTCCTTATTTTTATCCTTTTCTCCTTCCCACTTAACTTCCAAATTTTTTCTTGTGGAAGGGTTTCTTTCTCCTCATAAATCTCTTAAATTTCTTTGCTAAGAGAGCAGTCTCCTCATCATTATCATCATCATCATCACTGCTGCTCTCTTCTTTTTGCAGCTTTGAGGGCAATTATTTCTTTTTCTTTGAATCCTCCTCAACATGCTGCCTCATAGTCAGCTCATGGGTCATAAGGGATCCTAGAAGCTCCTCTAAGGGTAAAGTATTGAGGTCCTAGCTTCTTGGATTGCAGTCATTTTAGCTTCCCATGTTCTTGGTAAAGACCTAAGAATTTTTCGAACAAGTTCGGAGTTAGTATATGTCTTACCAAGACTTTTTAAACCATTTACAATATCTGTAAATCTAGTGTACATGCATGCAATGGTTTCAGATTGTTCCATATTAAATAACTCATATTTGTGAACAAGAATATTTATTTTGGATTCTTTCACTTGATTGGTACCCTCATGGGTAACCTCTAATCTATCCCAAATTTCTTTGCGGAATTACAAGTGGAGATTCTATTAAATTCATTAGCGTCTAATGAGCAATATAGTACATTCATGGCTTTAGCGTTAAGCTGTGCCATTTTCCTATCATTATCATTCCAGTCCCTTTCGGGCTTAGGAACAATAGTGCCATCTATAACGTGTGTGGGTGTACTAGGTCCATTAATTATAACACCCCAAAGCTCATAATCAGAAGCTTGAATGAATATCCTCATTCTAGCTTTCCAATAAGAATAGTTTGAGCCATTAAAAAGTGGAGGTCTATTCGTAGAATGACCTTCAGCAAAAGAACCAACTTGTGTTGCCATTTGGAACTTTAGCTCTTGATCGTGTGATCAAAATCTAATGAGCACTAGCTCTGATACCAATTGTTGGCCCAGATGACAACCCAAGAGGGGGGGTGAATTGGTTCTTTAAAAAATTAGCCTTTTTATTATAGTTTGCTTGAGATTAATGAAGGCAAATGCAAGGTAACTATAAAGTGCAGAGAATAAAATAGAGATAGAGAAAGAGACAATAGAACACGGCAAACACAAAAGATTTTATAGTGGTTCGGTGTATCCAACACCTACGTCCACTCCCAAGATTCACTTGGGTCCACACTATAATCACCCTAGATTACAGCAGAGTTGTTTTACAAGCTCACAACTCAAACTTATTGTTTTTCCGGGCGCACAACGAACCCAGCTGGTTTTCAAGGGCTCACCAGCACAAAAACCCTAACCCAAGCTTAACCAAGCTTGAACCGAGGTAAAACTACCTCCTCTAGTTCAATCCCCCAGATTGCACTAGGGATAAACAAAATAAGTATTGTTTTTGAAATACAAAGCTCCTCAATGAGCAAATATACAAATATAAGAATAAGTTTAGAAAAGCCTGATTTGTAGATGGTTGGCTTTTGAGCTTTTCTTCTTTTCTTTTTCTCCTTGCTAGGTTGAATCAAGCCTCAGCTCCGATTCTTCACAGTTGAAGCAGTTGAGAAGAGTTGAAAAGCAAGAATCTGAACTTCTTTCTCCAAGTTGGGAAATCCACAAAAACTTGATTTGAAAGCCTTAGATTCCTCTTGAGCTTTTTGGAGTGGAGTGGTTTGAGCTAAAAGGTTTTCCTCTTAAGATTCAAGCTCTCGGATTTTTGAAATGGGATTTCTCTCTTTCCGATTTTCCTCTTTATTTTTCAGATTTTCTCTCTTTTTTTTTCTATTTTTCCGTTCTTATTTTTGAATAAGAGTCTTCCCTTTTTATAGATTTCTTTCAAGCCACTTTTGGAAGAAAACTATCCGTTGGAGTATACCTTGTAGCAAAATATATCCGTTAGAAATAAGGTAAAATAGAAATATTACCATTAGAGCTGATCTGGCAATTTGATTTTTCGTTCCAGCTGGGTTGGAGTCGACTCTAACTTTTCTGGAGTCGGCTCTAGCTCGAGGCATCTCAAAACGATATTTCTGGAGTCGTCTCTGACTTTTCTGGGTCGACAAGAAACTTTTCCGGAGTCGACTCTAACTTACCCAGAGTCGACTCTAGGTTGGGGCCAGAAAAATCGACATTCTGCTTCTTCTGTGAGAGTCGACTCTAACAGTCTCAGAGTCGACTCTAACTTCCGTGCCAGTTCCGGAGTCGGCTCTGTGATTCTCGGAGTCGACTCTAATGTCTGCAATTCTTACCTAGACATTAGATTCGATCCAGAACACTGTGTAACTTCTGATTTTGATCATTCAATAGTCTTATAATCTGAAACACTAAATCAAAATCATTAGAGCCTCCAATAGTTATACTCAAATAGTTTTGTTAATCATCAAAATCATCAATTGGGTCAACAAAACCCAATATGTTTAGGAGTCTTGTTGAGACTTTTCAATATCTAGCTTTAATAAGGTTAGATCTTTTTTTATTTGTCAACTTTTTGTGTTAGTTCATGGATGCACCTATTAAAGGTCATTGGTAATTTGATAAATGGGTTCTTCATTATTCATGTCGCTACCGATCTTAGGCTTTTTATCTCGCCTCAAACTATACTTGATTTGTATACTTTTTCTATTTTTGTTTTTGTTTTCTTTTTGGGGGCAATAATATTGCATTTTTGTTTTACAAATTACACATTACTAAGCACTAAAAAGTAAAGCACTCTTTCATTTTTTAAATAGCAATGCTAATATCACTCCATAATATCTACAAGTGCCGAATTCATTTAAGCTAATTGTTATACTTCATGACCTTGGTGTCTATCTATCTCAACCTCCTAATGATAATATGATGCAATGACTATATTTTTATATTTCATGACTTAATTGCTTACTATATTCTTGCAAGGTGGCAATTGATGGACAAAATTACTTTCATGGAACACATTACAGTCTTCATGTTAAAAAATCAACCTTCATATTGTTACTTAAGCCAAATTTGAGAGGAAATGATAAGAGCACTAAGGTACTTTAAAATTTAAAAATTAAATTCAAGAATTTAAAACTTAAACTAAAAAATTATTACATCATATTAATAATATTATGAATTTTTATAATATCAAAGTGACATATCATAGTATCATTATTAATATATTTTATTAGTTTCTCTCGAAGCAATATATCATATTAGTAAGATAGTGAAAATTTAATGAGGGCCATTTTTGGGTTCAACAAAAATGTATTGGGTTCTGGAATACCAATTAATCGAACCATCCTTAGTTGTCCCATCATTAGCCATCCTATCATGTATAACCCATTTAAACATAATTTTGATTATTTGTGATAGAATAGACCATACCAATGCTATCCGTCATAAATCTTTAATTTCATCTGTCACCCAATTTAGTTAATCTATTTGTCCCACTTTTTCATAAAAAATTTAATAGCCTTATTACAACCAATTTTCAATTTCACACTAATTCTATTCATCAAACTTTTCTAACATATTTAATTTTCTAACACTTTTAAATTAAAAATAAAAATTGCATGACAATATTAAAATACTAATGAAATTGGTCAATGACCTAATTCCACATTGGAATTCAAATGAAAAATATATCATCATATATATATATATATATATATATATATATATATATATATATATATATATATATATATATATATATATATATATATATATATGCAGCAAAAGTAGGTAGATCATTTAACATGCATAATTTAATATTGTCATATCAAAAAAAATTATCAAATAATTTTTAAACATAAAACATATCGATATTTGTGGTCTTGAAGGATCAGAGCACCCTACTATCGGATTGAAAGTTATGAAGGAAGAATTCTATGAAGAATTCTATGAGCCATGATACATTACAAAAGCACCGTAGAATAAAAATAAAACCAGAGCCTTCCTCACTTTCTCAGGATTGGTATCAAATTATGAGAGTGGGCTCACTCTTGGACTCACTCTTGTTTTTCTCTGATTCTCATCACTCTTGGGCTCACTCTTGTTTTTCTCTAATTCTCATAACTCGCACAAATAAAATAAGGAAGGAAATGATGAGTTTGTTGGGTCATTTTTCCATGTATTCTGAAAGTCTATCTTATGCCCTATTTATAGGCTTATGGTGAATCAAAAAATTTATTTAAATAATTTAATTTAGATATCTTTTATCTGTTACAACTGCATGAGAATAATTTTTTATACATGTACGTCAACTCCTTGATCATATCAAGAAAAAAGTTATTTTTTTATTTGCAACAATTTATAAATAATATCTAAATTAGATATAATATAATATATCTAAATTATTAAATCTTATTTAATAATTTTAGATATTATTAATTTCAAATATCTATAAATCAAATTTATTATTTATTTTAAATATTTTGAATAATAATATTATCAAAAATATTAAAAATTAAAATTATTTTCTCTCTCCATAATATGCGCTACTTACAAGAGAAAAAAATTCTTTTGTGTGATATTTCATAATAACATTTATGTGCAACCATTCATATCCATTATTATATGAACAATGTGTCTAAATATATTTTTATTTTATTCAATAACCAATTTATTGTACCAAAATAAATATAAAAAAAATAATCAATCAAATTAGTTATTTATTTTCATAATAAACTCTTTATTATAAAGTTTTAATCAATATTTTATTTAAGAAAAGTACATAATTAATCACATTAATTATTCAATCCAAAAGCATTTGGTGCTATTAACATAACACAATATGGGGACCATGGACCCATAATTTCAATCTCCAATAAACTCAATTAAAACTCTTTAATTGATTATTTAGTTTATTAATCTCAAAGTTATTTCACTAAAAACTCAAGACTGCACTCTTAAAAATTACAGATTAATTTTACTCGAAAACTTGAGTCTTATATAATATTACATGTAATTCAACCCTCCATAATTAGTTCATAATTAGAGCTAAGTGAAATAACCATTGTACCCCTCTAATTATATTTTATGCCTTAAGTACCATAGATTCACTAGTTAAACAGTTAATTTATGATCGGATCATAAATTGTGCGCATAACTATTTAGTTACATAATCAATACTTAAGAAAACTAATTTTAAGCTTCTTTTCAAAAGCCATGGATTCCATATCTTTAAATCACATTTCTAGTCCAATGTGTTATTGAACCTCCAAAATGTAAGCATTAGGCCCAATATCAAATGGGCTTTAACAAACAAATCAAAAGATTCAGTAGTACAATCAAGGAGTCTGTGATTAAGACAAGATTAAGGTTGATGTACATATGATCATCTTATGACATAAACTGAATTCTTTATAACGGCCTTCAATAAAGATTCAAATTATGGTAATCTTATTATATAATACTTCTACTAAGTGTCTCTACACAACAATCCAGATAAGATTGTTACATTCATAATGTTAATGTACCATATTAATGATTAGCGATAGAAGATTCATACTTCTATCAATCACGGATATGTTTAAATATATTAGTTATAATTTTAATCCTCTTATATACATTATACTAAAATTATAGCCTCATAATATATTTTAAATTTTTACATAAACATTCATCTTTTATATAAAAGATGCTAGATTGAAGAAAAATGCTCTTTTATTAATTCAAAAAATTAAAAGTATAAATACATCTGATTTCAAGGGCACTGTTCCCAACATTCCACATTATAGATCCAATCTTTCTCAAACCTAAACAAAACATTTGAAAAGAATTATATATCTCTAAAAAATTCCTTGCATTCATGCGTCCACTTGCATAAGTGACTGCAGAATGTTCTATCCATTTCTTCCACATTCCACCATTCGTTCATGCATCCCATGCTTTCGACCCTTCCGTAGGAGGGATTTGTGCACGATAAACTCTCCTCCAAGGGCCATCTTTCCATGGTTATTTTTCTCAAAACCGATACTACCTCCTTTCGTGACTTCATGATATGTTGCTTGCCACATGCATCAGAGTGTTCATTCAACAGTTTGATTCCATAATGCCTCGTTACATGATCATGGAAATATAAAACACCAATGGCATAAGCTACAGCATAATGACCACCAACCACTGCCCTCTTAAGATATCGCAAGCTCACTTTAATGTCTCTTTTATTGTAGATGAGTTCCTCAATAAAAACAAGAGGAGAAAAAGAAAAGGAAACTGTACTCAATGAGATTGCCCTATCTTTCAAAAGTTTGTTGTGGTTTTACCATGGATCACTCTTGCCAGTTTCATAGGTGTGATGGCCCTCCCAATAGTCCCATATCGGAAAATTAGGAGTTGATTATATAGTTAATAACCGATTAAGGAAGATGAATAAGTACCAATTGGATCCTTTTTGGGCTATGATGGCCTAAGTTGGTGTGGACCTGTCCGTCTTGCTTTCTTGTAACTTTCTTAGTCGGAGTCGGCTTTCGTTCGAGAGCGGCGGGTTGGAATAGGAGTGATGTTATTCCATATCCTACTTTTTGTCGGAATAGACATTTGGATCGTGGGTCAATTGGTTCGGTCGAATAAACCAATTTGATCCAACCAAACGATATCATAATTAATTTTTAATTTAATAATATAAAGATATACAAATATAAATATCAAACTATTAAAAATATATTTAAAACTTATATATTTGTTCAAAAAAAATTTATATAACATAATATTTTCTATTCAAATTTTATAATTTAAATCAAAGAAACTAGTAAGACTAATTAAAAAATATAATAATAATATTCAACAAGAATAAGCATGATGCAAAATGATATTTAAAAAGTTATAATATCCAACAAGAATACAAGATAATAAAAATAATAATTTAAGAATAATTTAATATTTCATAAACCAAAAATTAAAAACTAAAATGAAAAATTAAAAGCCTAAAAAATTTCAACTCTAATTTCATTTATCAAAACTAAAAATCGGGATTAGACTGGTTCTTTAGAACCCACCGATTCAATGGATTTTTTGGTTTTTATCAGGTCATATACAAGTTAACTTTAATAATAAAATCAGATCGGACTATGACCGAATTGATCAGCAGGTCTAGTCCGATTTTTAAAACCATGCTCTCTAGTTTAATCCTTTGTTCTCTTTAATTTCTATCCGTACTACTCTTCTAACACTACAATAAATGCAGGCTTTACCTACGATTTTCACACGGACGAATTTAAAATCGTAGGCAAAGATTCGATAGTAAAAAAAAATTTAATATGAAAAATAATTTTTTAAATTTTTTATTATAATTTTTTTTTTTCTTCTAAGGAAAAACCTTTGCATATGATTTTAGCAAAATCATAGGATTAGATCAACAAATTTTAGAAAGCAAAATCATAAACAAAGCACTTTGCTGCTAGTGTTCACCTTTGCCTATGAAGTTCATAATTTCGTAGGCAAAGGCTTCTTTCCCTCCGATTTTATTTTTCTGAAATCTTAGGCCCGAACTCTTCGCTGCGATTTTTACTCTGCCCTTGTTCCTGAGTGCCGCCTCCCATCGTCCCGGTTCTTCGCTGCGATTCCCTCACTCTTCCCCATCGCTCTGCCTTAATTGTTCTCTCGCCACCGCATCTGCCGCCCTGGGTGCTACAGGGCTCTGCCCTAATTTATCTCTCGCCACCGCATCTGCCACCGTGGGTGCTACAGGAGGTCCGGAATCTATTTTTTTGTTTACTGAGATTGGGTAAGGATCCATTCATCGGTTGTTTAATTATATTTTTAAATCACTGGATTTCCATGATTTTTTTTATAATTTGTGTGAGCACGGTTGCTTGCTTTGTGTTTGAGAAGAGGGCGGAGGCTACTTGTAGCGGAGGGTATCAGGAGAGGGGTGCGTTTGTGTTGACCAGTGGATTCTGGGGAGGAATTTAGGACTTGGTATTATTAATCCATTTAATTGAAATTAATCCTGGGGAGGAAGTTAATGTGACCCCTATATATGGAAGAGGAGGATCAGATACCACTGCCAACAAGGTATAATTATCAATCGATGATGTGGCTTGAAAACAAAGTTCCTCCTTGTAAATAAAGATAAATCTATCTCTTCAATTTTCAGTTCTAATTATAGTCTATCCTAGATCTTGGCTATCAAGTGAATGTGAGAGGGTCTGAGGAAAGGACTGAACACAACAAAAGTTGGAGGACTTACCACTTTGATTTGGGTTGCCAGAATTCCTTTTCTGTATCCATCCAATTCTTGCTGAGGTAATTGCAAAAGAAGATGGATTGGAAGCCATGCAACTTGTCAATAAAAGGACTAAAGATGAGAGCAATGCTTTTGTCATCATCCTAGTTTATCAATCAATCCTTTGCTTTTTATGTAAGAGTTACCCTGAACTTCAATTAATTAAATTGGAAATTCCTTGAATTTTGTTTTGGTTGTTTTCCTCCTTGCAGAATTATAAATTTGTATTGAGTAGTCTACATCCCTGATTTACCATTGTGATTGACAGCATTGAGTTTTTGTTGGCCATCATTGATAATCAAGAAGTGGCAACTATTCTCCTTCAACCTTTAGTGAAGTTGGGTTTGCCAAACCTTATTGTTAGTCTATTAGCATGTGAGATAAGCAAATTAGGAGATGATAGCAAGCTGGAAAGGTGTGGCTAACTCCTCTTTTAAGTTTTTTATAATTTGAAAGTTTGTTTGACTCCCCATTCTATTTCACAGATCGGTCCCTTAAATCTAGTAAGAAGCATTGAAGCTGTGTACTATATGCTTGGATATATTAATAACATTTCTCCCCTTTAGATGCATGACTGTAGATTTGTTCGTGCATATATGCCTGTCTGTGCTTGCATGAACATGTGTTTGTGATTGTGGGTTGTATATCAAATGCATATACAAATGCACGCCATGTCATTTATCTGTGAACATGGAGACATCTGCATCTACATCATCTGTGTGTGTGTGTATTAGCATGTCCTCTTATGTGTCTGTAGAGGTGTTTGTGGATGTATGCCTGTCTGTGCTTGCATGGGCAGGCCATGCATTTGTGCCTCTCAGTTACATGTTTGATATATATAACACCACATGTCCATTGCAAGCCCGTTAAATTTTGAATGAAGTGGGAAGAAAATGGTTGAGAGAGTGGTGCTTGGGACATGCAAACTCCTATTTACAATATAAATGCATAAATTGCATTTATATAAAATTGATATCCAGTCATCAGGTTTTAAATCGAGTATGATGTGTATAAATGAATGAATGAATGTATTTTGAATGACAAAGTAATACAGAAAACTTTTATGATTTAACACATGATAAGTTCATTTGCCACTTCTTAGATCAATGTATACAATATTTTATTATGTTTATCATTGGCAGCATATTAATTGTACACAAATGATGCTGATTTCTTTACCTTGTAGTTATCTCAGGTCCTCCATTCTTGATCTGATTCTTCGTTTAGTTGAAGCACTTTCTGTCATTGATAATTATTCGCAAGTGATATCTTTAAATGAAGAACTTTTCCATTTAGTTTGCTGTGTGGTCAAGCTACCCGATAAGTTTGAGGTAAGCATGATTCTAGAAGATGCATCATATGTAGCACATTTATATCTTTTTTCATGACCTTTTAATAGTGTACTTTTATATACTGATGTTACAAATTTCTGCATCTAACTAGTTCTCTCAAAATTGTCATTGTATTCTGTCACCTGCTACCATCCAAATATAGAACCTGAGAACCTATGTTAAATAAAACCAATCAACACTTAAACATCATCTTTAGCTAGCCTTGAATTGGTTTCTTTTTATAATCTCAACCTGAAACAGTTGGATCTGTCTGGCAAATATTCACCTTCAAATCATCCATTTTATGCAGACTAGAGATGATTAATATATCCAATATGTAGATATCTGGTCACTTTTATAATATACTAAAAAGGAAAATTTGTAAATTTTTGTATCGTCAGATAGAAAATAATGTGCCAGTTTCATGCATTGAGTTTCCCTGTCAGTGGCCTATTTAAAAATATAAGCATGTATAAATATATTTTAATGTAAATTTTATATCTTCTTGCAATTGAGACAATATAGTTTGAGGTCAAATCTCTATTTAATTGCAAAGTCCCAGCATAAGCCCCAAAACCATTTTTTCTATATAGTTTATCAGTGCACTATATATTGGCATACAGCTCCATCCTAAGATGGTGTGGGGTTTTGATCCTGCTCAAGAAGGTTCAACCAACATTTTCAGCAGCCATTATTTTCTAAATAATGAGAACAAAGTGATCTGTTCTGGTTGCACTTGTTACCTTCTTTATTCCTTGTTAGACTTTGTCTAGATTCCAACATTACTGCTAAATAACAACATAAATTTTCTGAAATGTGGTTTTGTATTACATGGTTTCTTTGTGTTTGTTTTCTGCATTTTGGGCATTGACCAAAAGTCATTTGGATTTTTAATGGATGGTTATGCTTTTAATTGTTTCTATCATTTTCCCTTTTGAGTTGGTCATGTTTTTTGATCATTTTGGTCTTTCTTCATCTACTTGTTGTATTCTTCCCTTCTCTCTTGGTTGCTCGGCTTTTTCGTTATTATAACTATCTCATCTTCGTTGCCAGTAACTTCATGATGAAATGCTTTACTCTGTACTATTAATGTTTTGATTGCTGCAATGAGCAACTGAATGGTGCAACCTAATATTCTAATTAAACTCTTAATTATAGCACAATATCAATATTTGTTTACCATTTCCATGCTTAATTATTTTGAAAAACCTAATAATGATATTTCAATATTATTTTAATTTTTTTATATTGTTAAAATCTTATAATATATTCATCTTTTTTATGTGGATGGAAGAGATTTTTATTGAGCCATTAGCTTATATTGTTGTTGATTTTTTTTTTTTTGACCCGTGTGCATCTAGTTTTAGGCTTCAAACTGGAAACCAAAATCTTTATACGTGGAGTGGTACATAATTTTAAAACTATTATTCTAAATTAAAGTTTTAAAAATATATATTTTATTTTTTTATCTTTCAAATTAAATCATACAAGCATGTCATCGATATTCCTAATATAATATAAAATTTATATATAGATTCATCGCCCCCTTCCCCTGTAAACCCTAGCTTCATCCTACTATGGAAAAAAGAAACCCTCGCTTGTGGTTCTTGATCAATGGATCTCCAGCCTAAGCCCGTAAGCTATATTTGTGGAGGTACGCGATAATAAGCTTCCATCTTCCTCTCAGTTTCTCTTTCTCTTTCTTATCATATCTTTTATCCTTGACTGGTTTTTATGTTGATAAAAAAATTTTGGAAAAAATGATGCTTAGATTGCGGAGCAGAGAATACTTTGAAGCTGGGTGATGTGATTCAATGTAGGGAGCGTGGATACCGCATCCTATACAAGAACCGCACTCGGAGAGGTACGCGCATACTCTAATTTGAATCACTCTCTATGCCATTCCCATTAAGGAACGCCCCTAGACATTTGCTAAGGAGAGTTCCCACTATTATATTAATGATATGTCAGTGATTGGCTATAAAGGGACCACGAAATCTAATTTTTTATGACAGCTAATATTTGGACCGAGAAATCTAATTTTTTTATAACAGCTGATATTTTGGCTGAGAAATCTAAATTTTTTATGACAACTGATATTTGGACTGAGAAATCTAAATTTTTTATGGCAATTGATATTTGGACTGAGAAATCTAAATTTTTGTATGGCAACTGATATTTCATTATATGAATCAGAAGCAACTTAATTTCGTAGTACTACCAACTTTGAGTCTACCATTTGTCTTTCTAGTTTCCTTTAGAGACCGTGAAAAAGTTACATGCCCGTGGAGCTGGACTTTTTAAAGTAATAAAAAAGTTAGACCTAATGCTTATGCTCGAGTTACCATCCGAATTTGGCATTAGCTTAACCTTCAATATCTTAGACCTAGTTGAGTATAGGGAGCCAGCGATGATACCTAGTGATCCCTTTAGACCCGATCCTATTCTTGAGAGCGAAACCATACCTGAGTGTCTACCAATAAATTTACCTGGAAGCGTAGAAAGGATTGAGCGTATCCTGGATGACCATGCTATTACTATCCAGGATAAAGGCTACCAATGTTATTTAGTTCATTGATAAGGTCAACCAGAATCTGAGGATTCGTGGATCACTCGAGAGGATCTGCAGCGCCTTGACCCAGACCTATTGGAGCGTTACCAGAACCAATTGACCCTTACTCGACAGGGTTGAGTTTCTCTCATCACAGGAGAATTAGTGCAGGCATTAGGATCAGACAGAGGTTACTGAGCTCATTATGGATTTCTGATTGATGCAGTTAGACTTTTGATTTTTGTCAATTCATTTGAGTCCAGAGTCATTATGGATTTTTTACTTTATGTTGGTTTGACTTTAAGTCTTGTAATCAAGTTTGTCAGTATGAGTCTAATAATTGTATTTGAGTCAAGTATGAGTCCAGTAATTTTATTTGAGTCAAGTCAAGATTTATTGAGTCAAAGTGTAAGAAGTTAAAGACCCAAGACTATGAAGGACCATATTCAGTGCGCCATCTCAGCAGCCACATGGAATCCTAGTCAAAGTAGGCTCCATCTACTCAATTAGGGCATCCCAAAATTTTCATAGTCATCTCAGCATAAAAGAAAGCAAATAAGCTCCTTATGGAAGGTGACTTATCGCCCATCCCTTAAGGAAAGTAGAATATGTGGCCATCCCCTGATCTCTTTTTCTTGTTTCAAGATACTACCTTCTTATTTGGAAAGCTATCCCCTGATCTCTTTTTCTTGTTTCAAGATGCCGCTTATCTCCTTATTTGGAAAGCTATCCCCTGATCTTTTTTTCTGTTTCAAGATGTCGCCTACCTTTTTATTTGGAAAGCTATCCCCTGATCTCTTTTTCTTGTTTCAAGATGCCACCTATCTCTTTATTTGGAAATAATATGGCGCTTTTATTTTTTTTTAATGTAATTCAAGGGTTAGGGTTTATTATAAAAACCTCTTCCTTCTTTTTGTAGAGAACTATTGATGATTAATGAAAAAGAGTCTTCTTCTATTTTCCTGTGCTTCTGAGCATTGATACTCCGTGAGAGACAGGATGAGAGACCCAACAAATACTCATTCCAACACCTGTTCCAAGCATCCCAGTCCCAAGATACCAAGGTGCTACGATCCTTAGATGAAGTCCTCCTTGCCTCTAGAACCATCTGAAGGAAAGCCGAAACATCCATGGGAGCATAGCTTTTTCTTTCAGGCGCCCATCTCGGGAGTTATGCAACCCAATCTTTTAGGACAAAGACCATCATTACCTGGTAATCAGACTCATCCTTTCTTATAAGTTTTATTTTGTTAAAGAAAGAGCATGTTCTAAGTAGTGTCTCAACCTTAGGATCATGTATTCTTTATTACTTAGTGAATCATGTTTTGTGAATAGTTACTTTACTCTTTGCATATTCGTCTTAGATAATTCTTACTAGTTTCAGAAAGTAAAACACCTTAAAATCTAAATCAATGCTCTACGTTAATCTTTTGCATGGTACATCCTACATCAGCTATGATATTGATATGCTACAATAAAGATGTGTGTTATTGATATTATGTATTATAAGCTTATTATTGTTAACAGAATATGATTAATTCTATGTTTATTTCTAATTATATCTTTTACACTTTTACATATCTATTTTAACATACACATTTTTATTACACTTAATTTATTCACATGTTGTTTCAATATTGCCTAACACTCTGTTCCATATAGCATAGCTGGCCTAATAACAGTTTTATAGAATTTTTTTTCAATTTTAATAGGATGCGCCGATCATATACTCCCGAAGCACTTCTTCACTTAATCCATCCCGCTTTAACTCTATGATTCACATTTTCACCTATTTCACTTTCATGCTGGATAATTGATCCCAAATACCTAAATTTTTTACTCCTTGCTATCTCTTGGCTTGCAATCTTCACTATTTCTTTATTTATATTTCTACTTCCACTAAAATTATATTTCATGTATTCAGTTTTAGTTCTACTAATCTTAAAACCTTTAGATTCTAAAGCCTCTCTTCAAATCTCTAGCTTAGCATTTATTCCAGATTTAGTTTCATCAATTAACACTATATCATCTGCAAATAACATACACCATGGGATATCATTTTGAATATGTTTGGTTAATTCATCCATAACTAATACAAAAAGATATGGACTTAAGGCAGAACTTTGTTGTAAACCTATAGTAATTAAAAACTCACTAGTTTCTCCTATTGTTATTTTAACAATAGTTATTGCTCTATCATACATATCTTTTATCAATTCTATGTATCTTTTGGTAACTCCTTTTTTTCTAAAACCCATCATTATTAATTTTCTAGGTACTCTATCATATGCTTTCTCTAAATCAATAAAGACCATATGAAGGTCTTTTTTCTTTTCTCTATATCTCTTCATCAATTTTCTTAATAAATAAATAGCTTCCATGGTTGATCTTTCAGGCATAAATCCAAATTGATTATTTAACACCAAAGTTTTATCTCTTAATCAATTTTTTATTACTCTCTTTCATAATTTTATTGTATGATTCATTAGCTTAATCTCTTTATAATTTGCATAATTTTGAATATCTTCTTTATTTTTATACATGGATATTAATATGCTTTTCCTTCAATCATCCGATATTCTTTTAGTTGCTACAATCATGTTAAATAAATTGGTTAACTATATGACTCTAATTGCTCCTAAGCCTTTCCAAACCTCAATATGGATTGCATCTGGTCCTAATGCCTTTGCATTTTTTATTTTACTCAAAGCCTTTTTAACCTCAAGCATGCTAAATCTACAAAAAAAAATTATACTCATTTGAAATTTATTAAATTATTTTTATTTAATAATTTTTTAAAATAACTTTTTTATCGTTCTTTTATCTTTTCTTCTTTTACTAAGACTTCTGCATCTTCATTCTTAATACATTTAATATAGTCAAGATTTTTTATTTTTTTCTTAGTTTTGCTAATTTATATAGTTTTTTACCTTCTTTCGTATCTAGTCTATTATATAAATCATCATAGGCTATACTTTTTAATACTTTCTTATTTTCTAGCCTCTTGCCAAATTTTATAATTTATTCTTTTAAGCTTAATGGCAGCTTAAATTTTTTCGTTCTACCATCAAGTTTTCTATTCTAGTCCTACTCCTTTTAATTCTCCTATAACTTCTTTTGCTATATTTTTTATGCATTTAGTTGCTTTTTTCACATTAAGTTGGGATTACTATCTATATTCATAGTTATTACTCTTACTAACTTTTTTTAAATAATTCTAATTTTTTTTCTTTCAAATTTTACCATTTAGTTTTTGAATTAATAGTTTTACATTTTACTCTAATTTTTTTTTTACATATGTTTGCTACCATTATCCTATGTTGTGAAGATAAACTTTCTCTTGGAATAACTTTACAGTTTTTGCATGTTATTTTATCTTTTTAGTTAAAAAAAAGTTATTTAACTTTTATTAGATCCACTTTTAAATATTATTAAATGTTTATCTCTTTTTTTGAATCAAGTGATTGCTATTGTTAGATCATACGACACTGCAAAATCTAATAAGCTCACGCCGGCTTCATTCCTATCTTCAAATCCATATCCTTCATGTACCATTTTGTATCAATCCCTCTATTTATCTACATATCCATAAAATCTCTTTCTAAATATATCTTTTTTTGTGGTATTTTTTGCATTATTTCATCTGTCCTTCCAAAATTGTGTCGTAGTTTGTTGGTCTAATCCTACTTATGGTACATATGCACTAATTATGTTAATTATATTATTCTTAATTATAAGTTTTAGTGATATAATCCGATCTTCTTTCTTAGTTATCTTAACAATATATTCCTTAAAATTCTTGTCTATAATTATTTCTACTTTATTTTTATTTTTATATTTTTTAGTGTAATATAATTTATATTTTGTATTCTCTAATTTTCTAGATCTTTCATCTACCCATTTAGTCTCTTATAAGTATATTATATTTACTTTTCTCCTAATCATAGTGTCCACTATCTTCATAGTTTTACCTATTAGTGTTCCTATGTTCCATGTTGCTATTCTAAGATGACTATCATGGACTAACTTCTTTATCTGAACTCATCTGTATTGTAGGAACCCTTGCTAACTTATCACTGCACCCGCGCCGGTGTTGCGCCCCTTGCCCATTTTTTAAAACATCTAGAGGTAGATGCAATGCATCCCTTAACGGGAACGTCCTAGCCATTCGCATAGTTTGATTTATCAGATTCATGATTTAAAGGTTTTGATAGAATTTTATGCTGGCTGTCAGCTACCTAATGCAACCCTCTTCTTTTATCCGGACTTGGACTAGCCTTGGCAGAGTTCTCATACTTATGCAAACAAGAAAGAAAAAAAGAAATTGAAAAACATGCAAACATAAAATGTAAAGTAAATCTGTTTCTCAGCTACACTGTTGTTGAAGCCACATGGATCAGTTTCTTTATTGGTCTAATTTGTGTGGTAAGATTAATTTGGTGGTAGTGCAAAAGATCTCTGCCACCAAATGCACTAGCTTTTGGGGTACATTTTCTCCTTTCATTGTCTTAACTAGATCCTGATTAAGAAGAGTTCAAGCTCTCTCAATTGCTAGATATTTTGATCTTTACGGGAAGATCTTGAATCTTACATTTAGAGCAAGATACACCGAACCATATCGAACCATCGGGTACGAGTGTACTGAATTGTATCGATGTGAAGCCAGTGTTTTATCATTTCAAAATATATGGACCCTGTGCTGCCTTGAACCACCCCAACTGACCGTGTTATACCAAACAATCCTATATCACGTCAAACCATTTAGTTTGGCTTGGTATGAGTGGTTTATGAGTTGAAACCTTCCAATTCAATTGACTAGTATATTGTATATCGGTTTGGTATGGGAGCAGTTTGATATGATACGGGATGGTTCATGAGTTGGAGCCTCTCGATTCACTTAACTAGTATGTTGTTGTATCGGTCTGGTGCCAAAACGAATCGATTATTAGTATGAAAAACTTTTATTTATGGTCATGCATTGACTTTTGAATCTCAACTCATTCCTGCATGCTCTTTTCTAGTTCTTTTTTTTTTGTGTGTGTGTGTCCGACGTGCCGAAACATGCACCTAACCTACTTCCGATAACAAAGAGTAAATCTAAAGTTGAGGTTAAAGAAGAGGAGCCTAGAGTATCAACCTCTCCAATTGACATGGCCAGGAAGGAAAGCTAACTTTAACTTGAGAACAGGATTCTCTACCTATTGAGGGCCAAATCAAGCCAAACTCAAGCTAGTCAGTATGAAATGAACTGAACTTGAGATTTCTCTCTAATTCAACCTAGGTTTGAGCTGATCTCATGCTACGTGTATAGATTATATAGCCAAGCTAGAGTCGAGGCAACCTTGCTCATGTTTGGCTCATTTACACTCCTGCACAGGCTTCTCTTTCCATTCTAGCATCAAAGAAGCTTTTTCTCTTTGTTATCTTATTTGACCATTCCTCTAAACTTCTACCAAAACCTGCCAAACTCGGTGCTTGTCAAGATCCATTATGCTATGCTAAGAATAGTTTTTGAGGAATGTTCTTTGCACTTGAGACAATATAGTTTGTGGTGAAAATCTCTATTTACTTGCAAAGTCCCAGCATAACCACCAAAACCATTTTTTCTATATAGTTTATCAGTGCACTATTTTTTGGCTTACAACTCATCCTAAAATGGTGTGGGGTTTTGATCCAGCTCAAGAAGGTTCAACCAACATTCTCACCAAACATTTTTTTCTGGTTGTGCTTGTTTGTTACGGTCTTTATTCTTTGTTGTATTTTGTCCATATTCCTATGCTAATGCTAAATAAGAACCTAAATTTTTTGAAACATGTTTTAGAATGGCATGGTTTCTCTTTCCACTCTTGCATTCAAAGATAGCTTTTTTCTTTGTTATCTTATTTAACCATTCCTCTGAATTTCTGCCAGAACTTGCCAAACTTGGTGCTTGTCAAGATCCATTATATGTTAGGCTGAGAATAGTTTTTGGGGAATGTTCTTGCACTTGAGACAATATAGTTAGAGGTCAAATCTCTGTTTAATTGCAAAATCCCAACATAAGCCCCAAAATCATTTTTTCTAAATAGTTCAAAGCACTGTTCCTCATTCCAGTTAAGCAAAACAAGTATCATATTATCCCATTGCCTATCATCTGTGGGTACCACTATGTTACATTATGTCATTTTTCTATGACATATGACATCCTTCCAAACCAATGTAAATGAAGGTGGCATATATGACACCTAAAAACAAAGTGAAGTAAAATAAGGGAATATGACACGGTTATAAGTGAAGAAACAAACCTGACATGGCTAGCAAACAGGAATACCTGTATCTTCTATGTCACTGTAAACATGGTCATTGTCCATACTTTCATTATCCCATGATGCCAATGGATACAATCTGTAAAATACAAAAGCAAAAAAAATAAATGTTTCAAATAGCTTTATTCCAAGCTACCACATTAATAGGGTCGGATTCCAGCATTGCATAGATCGACAGATAAGAATATTTGTCCATCCGTAATGGAAATTACATTGCATCCGATAAAGATAATTTCATTACATTGTTTATGCTCATCCTTTATTCTTAAAACTAATTGCTTTTATCGGTTCACTATTGTTGGTTTTCCCTTCCCTAAGTCAATAAGTAATTGTGTGTAGGCTCTTTATTTCCATATTTCTTTCTATTAATTTCCTTGGAAAGAAGATAGATAGTCTTGAATATATTGACCTTAGGACAATAAACAATCAGGAATTCAAGATTTTTATTTTTATCTTAATGTTAAACTTTAATCCAAAAGAGTTGCATCAATTTTTTGTCATCTTTATTCCTATATATAAGTTCCATAATACTTCTCCAATAAATATTTGGTATTCCTTGGGTATTGAAACCTCTTTGAATAAACTAGTAGGCCAAATTACCCCAATGCCTCTCATGATTCTCCAAACATATTTCATCTATCCTATTGATTGTCTTTTATATCCTTTGCATTGACCTACTTAAGCATCTTTGCATATTTCTCTGGCAAAACATATCTAATATATAGAATATTCTCTTCATCTTAGCATCCTTAGTCTCTCTTTAATATAGTTATCCATTTTTTAATGCATCAACTTGATTCATATATCGAGATTTTTACTGTCTCCAATTTATATTTTAATTTCATTATCATAATCTGTAAATTGTCACCAGCATATATTCAGCCTTAGTTACAAGGCCTTTGTATGTGTTTCTTATCTTTCGCTATATCTTTCAAGGTGCTTGATACTGATTTTTCTTTACCTTAGTTTAAAGTATACCCTTATGTTAAACTTTAATCCAAAAGAGTTGCATCAATTTTTTTGTCGCCTTTATTCCTGTATATAAGTTCCATAGTACTTCTCTAATAAATATTTGGTATTCCTTGGGTATTGAAACCTCTTTGAATAAACTAGCAGGCCAAATTACCCAATGCCTCTAATGATTTTCCAAACATATGTCATCTATCCCTATTGACTTGGTCTTTTATATCCTTTGCATTGACCTACTTAAGCATTTATACATATTTTTGTGACAAAACATGTCTAATATATAGAATATTCTCTTCAACTTAGCATACTTAGTCTCTCATTAATATAGTTATCCCATTTTTTATTGCATCTAATTTGATCATATATCTAGATTTTCACTGTCTTCAATTTTGATAAAATCTATATTTCAAAATTTTATAATATTTACAGCTTCATCTAAGATGGTGTGAAGTTTGTTCTAGGTCAAGAAGTTTCAGCTAACATTTTCACTATCTATTATTTTCTAAATAGTGAGGAGAACAGTGACCTATTCTTGTTATGCTTGTTACCTTCTTTATTTCTTGTTAGGTTTTATCCATATTCCAACACTTCTGCTTAATAACAACATATGTTTTCTTAAACATGGTTTATCATTACATGGTTTCTCTTTCCATTTGGCATCAAAAGATAGCTAAAACTCTTTCTTATCTTATTAGACCATTCCTCTGAATTTCTGCTAGAACTTGACAAACTTGGTGCTTGTCAAGATCCATTATATGCTAGCCTGAGAATAGTTTTCGGGAATCTTCTTGCAGTTGAGGCAATATAGTTTGAGGTCAAATCTCTATATAGCTTATATATAGCTTATCAGTGCACTATATTTTGGCCTATAGCTCCATCCTAAGATGGTGTGGGTTTTGATCCAGTTCAAGAAGGTTCAACCAACATTTTCAGCAGCATTATTTTCTAAATAATGAGAACAACAGTGATCTGTTCTGGTTGCACTTGTTACCTTCTTTATTCCATGTTAGACTTTGTCTAGATTCCAACATTACTGCTAAATGACAACATAATTTTCTGAAACATGGTTTTGTATTACATGGTTTCTTGTGTGTGTTTTCTGCATTTTGGGCATTGACTAAAAGTCATTTGGATTTTTAATGGATGGTTATGATTTTAATTGTTTCTATCATTTCCCCTTTTGACTTGGTCATGTTCTTCCAATCATTTTGGTCTTTCTTCATTTACTTCTTGTATTCTTCCCTTTTCTCTTAGTTGCTCGACTTTTCCATTATTGTAACAATTTCATCTTCGTTGCCAGTAACTTCATGATGAAATGCTTACTGTACTTTGTACTATTAATGTTTTGATTGCTGCAATGAGCAACTGGATGGTGCAGCCCAATATTCTAATGTTATATGACAAGGTCAAATATGGCTTCATGGTATTCATCTTTGTTGTATCTTCATTCAGTATCTTCTAACATCGGATTGATTTATTGATGGATAATGATAGGTGTGTTTGCATTTTCACATAATCGACATTCAGCTTGACAAATAGATCCATCTCCTACATTTCTTACTTCAATGACAGGATGAATGAAGATTTCAACTTTCAAATTCTGTCAATTACAAATCTGCTAAACCAGTAAAATAGTCTATTAAGAAGTTTGCTATCTACAATCCTGTTTTTATCCATCTTCATTTGACTTTAACCAATATCAAATCAATTAATGATGGATCATATCCTATCCAGTAACCTCAACAGCATCGTTTCTTCATCTTCACATCATCGGCACTGATGCACTTCAAGAATGGAATCATCATTTGTTGCATTCTGCAATACATAAGAGAATCATGTTTTCCTTCATATAATCATAAACTTATATCTCTTGACAACTTCTAGATAATCAAATAGGAAATTGTTTCAGTTTTTCAACTTGCTAAATCGCTTCTTCCACATAATTGATGTAATCTGATGAAAGAACTGGTTCTCCTTGGGTGTGGGTATCGTACCTATACTTTGACTTGCTCGATGGGATGCAAATTTGTCGGGTCACAATAAATTTACAGTTTACCTGATTGCAACCAACAAGACCATAATCTGACTCAAATCGAACTTGAACCCAACCCATTTGTAACATCAACACGTGCGACGCATACCTGACACTACCACAAGCCAGTTAGTTGCAATCAAGCAAATCAGTGCTGCATTAGTTTATCCCGTCTTTCTGCTTTATTTTCTGTATGGGTATGGGTGTGGGTGTGGGTGTGGGTTTGAGCGCGTAACCATAATGCGGCCATTGAGTTAGAGAAAGCATGTTGGGATAGGACGGTTGGTAAGAGGTGGAGGGTGCATTTGGCTTTTGATACTTTCATTTTCCTTTTCATTTCACTGCTTAAGAAATATTCATTTAGTTAAATGTTTGTTTGTTTTGGAGAATAGAAATTGTATAGCTTAAATAGCTTTAAGCCCTTAAGAAAAGAACTTTGTTGGGAATCTTCCAATCTCTAGTATCCACTAATTAGCCAAGTACTGTCAATATTGACTGATTGAATTCTTAATAGCGTTTGAGGTCTCCCTTAGGCTTTCTAAATGAGATTAGAATGTTACGGGAGTGGCATACCTGCTAGTAGAATGGATGATGCATGAACTAGATTCATTTCTTATTTTTCTTAGCATGCCATCTCCAACTGGATTACCCAATTCAAAAGTAACACTCACCAAAAGTGGAGCTTGGTGTGACATCGTAAGTCCACTATAGCATGGAGGTTACATTTGAAATGCTTCATAGCAGATTTATTGAGACTGACTGCAGTTGGAATTTAGAATTCAGGAGGTTGGTATTCTGTGTCGGTACACAGGCGAGGCAATGTAAGTTCACCATGTTTGTTATAGGTTAAATGGGCTTTAAATGATGGTAAATTGTGCTGCCATTTGTTCCAAGTGTTTCTTCATTTTTTAAGATACTTTTGTATCCTTTCTTACTCAAATATTATTTTATGCTGTTGTTCAGTATGAAGCGCGCTGAGGATAAATGTGATAGGATGCCTTGTTGAAGCTGCTGTCTTTGGAATGACATATTGTGGAGTCCTCTAAGTGTCAGTGCTTTGAAGAAACAATACAATATAAGTTGTATGTATGTGTCTATATTAGTATGATTGACTAAGCTTGTGCTTTAAGGGTTGATGGTTGCCATTTGATGTTTGCTGAGTACTAAACTTACTGTGTTCTATTGGCTATCATAGGCTGTTTGCTAAGTACTAAATTTGTACATGCCGTTGGCTGACTCTTACCGTTTGCTGAGTAACTTTGTTATACCTTGACAACATGTCATGGACCTGATAGAAATTAGCATTTTATGGAATATGCACCACTATTCATAAGGACAACATACCTAGAAGTGACACCTGTGAACTCCTTTTCCAGCTCATAGTTTGATGTGTGACACGGCTCTCTAACTATTTATAACTATGTGTAGTAGACATAACTATTTAAATACCATGTTCAATATTCTGCGACTCTTAGGAAAACCCTACTTCCTACAATCTCACTTGCACTCAAATTTATGTGATTGCATGTTCCTAACATGAAATATATGCCCATATGTATTAAGTGTGCATATTCCAAATCATGAATACCTTTCTGTAGCTTAAATCATGGCAACTACAATTGCCAATGCAAGCAAAATCGTTGTGGGATTATAATGCTGTAGTGAGAAGACCTTATCAGGACTCATATCCACTGAACCGTAAGCATCGGAAGGATAACATATGATCTTTGAATTCCAGAGCCAACAATCTGATAGGATGGCTAATCGATTATCTCAAGTTATCCCTTACTTTATGCACACCTGTCCTATTTATTCTGTGAAAAAATATGGCTTCCAACCTGTGTTTGATAGGAGAGGAAGAAATTTATTATTGAAGCTTTCGCGATATTGGAATCAATGCAGGATTCTCGCCAGAGGGGGTGTGGAGATGGCATCTAAAGTAATCTATTAAGTTATCTTGTCTGTCTTCATATTGGATAATAATACAAACAAATTATCTTACTCTTCTCTTCTTTTGAAGTTTGAATCACAAAATACAGAATTTAACCAAACAAGCCTATTTATCCTCTCACGGCAAATTGGAAGATGTTGGAATTCCTGCTCTCTTCTGTTGCTCAAGTAACACATTTATGGCTCCCCAGTAGTAATCACTGAGATCCATTGATTTTATGCACTCTAAATCTCATGCCACATTGGCTTGCTATGGTAAGCAACAGGGTAACAAGGCTATAACTTTTGGCATTCAGCCGACCCAACCCTTTATTCATGAAAAGTTGAGCTGAACTGATACGTGGATTTTCTGTTCAACCTTTGCCATGAACTAAAATTCTTCTCCCATGATTCAGAGTTCTGCTTTAGCTGTCTCAACACCTTTTCTGGAATAATGGCTCAGCAGATATAGGCACATGTATTGGTCATGACACATGCGCAGATACATGAGTTCAATTCATATAAGACCAAGGTTTGAAAAGAGGTGAGGATTCATTGAAGGATGGTAGTGTAAAAGCTCTTAATAATGTGAAATATGTGCTAAAGCTTTGAAGGAATTTATTTATTTTTTTATCGTTCTGATTCTTTAGGCTATAGCTGCTTTGCAAAAAGTGGAGTATTAAAGGTTTTTAAAAGTTCTTTGATGGTCATAAAGAGCAAAAAAATTTTAAAAATTTGCATAAGTTGATGGGGAGTACTATTAAATGTGAAGTGCTTGATGAAATGAATGATGGAGTTTATAAAGAAGCAAAAGATAAAGAATAGAATTTGAATGCACCGAATAAGAAAGCATTTAAATTTCTTTTGCATTTAATGCTTAAAAAAATGTAGACAAAGTAAAAAAAAAAAAATTGTTAGGATTTTGAATTAAAATTTCTTTTTTTGGCATAGCTTCTTTATTAAAATTTAACTTGAATTTCTTATTTAGTTGAAAAGTCTTCTATTTGTATAGTCTCTTTGTTGAAATTTGACTCAAATTCTTTATAAGTTAGATGTTGTTCTTCGTAAATTTCTTCATCGAGATTTGCCTAGAAAACAAAGTTTGTTATTCTATAAAGACAACAGAATTCACTAAGATCTTTTTATAATTCATTCCACTAAAGTAAGTACAGCTTTGAGTACGAAGAGAGTGGTTGTGCACAAGATTTGTGAAACTATTATATGTGAGTTGATTGAGTTTATAGAAGAATTCGGATGTTTCTAAATGTGAGATTTTTGAAGATTGTAATAATCCTTATTGATAGTGGATCATTATGAGGCACGTTGGTCAAAGCACATTAAAATGACTATTTCATTACTTTATTGTTGTATGAAATTTACAACCAGAATAGTCCATAGCAAAGGAGCTAGGAATGCTTTTTTTAGCTTTAATGCATTCATATACCATGCTCTTGATTATGAGGATTGAAATCGCACAATTGATACAGATATTGATCATTGGATATTAGCCCTATAGTTTCAAATCTTGCTCTACCTAATTTTAGTTAGACTTCCTGCTATCTTAGTTCTGAAGAAGAAAAATTGCATTGATCACCACTAGTTTTATAGGTACAATATATACCGATAATTTTGGCTAATGTTATGTGTTTTATGTGTGCATTTGATTTATGTAATAGCCAATTATTTGTCCTAACTCATCCTTTTCCAACATTTTTTTTATAGTAAATGAAGGGGTAGAGATAAATAAGAATATTTACCATTTTATTATAGACTTTTGCTACTATACTTCTGGCCATATGTGGGTGGTGCTAAAAATTTGCACCCACACATCTGCATGCAACTTGATCCAACATCATAGATACAAAACATATAATATCATGAATGCTACTGAATTAATCATATTCTATTAACAATAATAAGCTCATAATACATAATATAACTAACACACATATTTATTGTAGCATAATCAATATCGATCATAGCCCAACAACATAGTCATATCAAGTATACATAAATTAAATATATTTAATTAATAATTAATGATTAATTCATCAAACATTAACATAGTCAATGTAATCATCATTCAACGTCCCTATATATATATATATATATATATATATATAGGAAAGATAAGTCCATTAAATTATCTTCAGTAATATGTTTAATTTCATAGCTTTTTATTAAGTAAGCACTAAACTAGTCATGACCATATGTCAACCGTTGATAAACAATTAGAACTAGCTATGCTTAAGCCCATGGTAGCAATAGTTCTACCTAAGATGACTGTGAGAAACTAAAAGGGCCTACATGTAATGATAACCATAAACAGTCTATTAATAAGGACAACTAGAAATAGGTCTGCCTATAATGATAACAAGAAAATAGGTTTACCCATGAAGACAATTAACAAATTAAATTTGCCCATGAGGAGAACCAAAAACTAAAATAGGTCTACCTATAAAGACAACTATAAATAGACTTGCTCGCGAAGACAACCAAAACTACCATACTTAAGCCTATGGTAACAAATAAGCCAGCTTGTTAGGATAATTAATTCATGTTGCCGCCGGGATCCGTCCTCCGACTCGGGCGCGTCGATCTCCAGGGAAGAGGGGGGCGGACCTGCACAAAGTCCTCGCGCGAGAGGCATTGGGGGTGGCCCTCCGCGGAAGACCCTCCGATGCTCAAGTTAGTGGAGAAGAAATTGGCGATAACCAGATAATGGGGAGGTGGATCTCTCCGGAGACCTCTCCGGGGACAGCCAATCGAGAGCTCTAGAGGGCAAGAGCACTAACGAGCCACCGGGAGAGAGCAGTGAGAGTGCCAAAAAGATGCGTGCGCATGCGCAAGGAGATGCGTACCTGAGGGAATCTGGGAGTGTCCATTTTATAGACTGTCACCTGGACCTTGAGCGTCTTCTGGAAGGTTCAGAGGTTGTTAGGATACGGAGGTGGATAGAATCAGGCCGCTGTGGGGCCGTGAAATCTGCATCCTGTTATTAGGGGATTGACGGCTGGGAGAGCACCTTGATATCTCGAGATCTGGTCGATAGGCCTGGGGCAGTTACGATAGGTTCTAGGCCATGTTTCGACATGATTCCTTGTCTAGGATGTCGTTATGATGAATCTGGGCTCTCCTGCATCAGGTTCCGTAGAGGTGGGTATTGGATTGTGGATTATTTGACGTATCCAGGCCATGGTGACTCGGGAGAAACGAGCTACGGAAGTCCGGAAGGAGCCGAGCCACGGAAGCCCAGAGGGCCGAGCTAGGAAAGCCCGGAAGGATCGAGCTACGGAAGCCCGGAGGGAGCCGAGCTATGGAAGCCCGGAAGGAGCCGAGCTACGGAAGCTCGGAAGGAGCCAAGCTACGGAAGCCCGGAAGGGCCGAGCTATGGAAGCCCGGAAGGGCCGAGCTATGTAAGCCCGGAAGGGCCGACTATGAAGCCCGGGAAGGCCGAGCTATGAAGCCCGGAAGGGCCGAGCTACGGAACCCGGGAAGGCCGAGCTACGGAAGCCCGGAGTGAGCCGAGCTATGTAAGCCCGGAAGGAGCCGAGCTATGGAAGCCCGGAAGGAGCCGAGCTACGGAAGCCCGGAAGGCCGAGCTATGAAAGCCCGGAAGGGCCGGCTATGTAGCCCGGAAGGTGGAGGGAGGAGGTCGACCTTAGCCGCCTCGCATGGATATAATGCAATGTCGATTTTACCCCCCAACACATGCCCTCCACTCCCTAGTTCAAAGCGTAGGTTCGGGCATAGGGAGTACAAGTCAAATGGCGCGTCCCGGATGGGACGTCTTGGTTTAGACAGCTCGTGCAATGATGCCCTAATTAATGCGACAGGGCCATACTGCCTTCGGGGCTAAGGCTTCTCCGAGAGTGACGGTGGGATTACGCCACGTCATGAATCCGATCGATCGGGCGTTTGTCGAGGCGATTCCAGATGCCTCGGGCGAGGCGCCCTATCTCCTCAAGGCGGCTTCCTTAGCGGGGAAGCAAGCGATAGCCACACTATATATATATGCATGTTCGCATCATCCTCTCGTCTTGTTTTTTGAAGAGTTTGGCCTTTCATCCTTCTCTACGCTCGTCGTTTCGCCTGGTGTTCTTCTCAATCGAGATGGCGATGAGCCCCGACGATGTGGTTTCGGAGATTGTAGCTGAGGATTTGGGGAGGATTCACCAATGGTATGGCATGCCCTCAGATGTCGTTCTGCGGGCGCCGGAGTCTGAGGATAGGGTCTCGCGAGATCTGGAGTCCGGGTCTTCATTTATGAAGACAGTTTGAAGGCAGGCTTTCGTTTCCCTCTCCATCCTTGGTGAAGGAGATAATGACCACTACAACATCTGCCCGGCGATGGTGGCCCCGAACAGCTGGCGGAGCATCATCGGATTCATCTCGATGTGCCACCAAATTCAGATTGTCGCCACTCTCCCCCTTTTTCGCGCCTGCTATCATCTGATACCTGGAAGGAAATCAGAGTGGCCATACATTAGACCCCGGAGGTCCTTCAACGTCATTA
>UESW01004832.1:275224-333248 GCA_900491605.1 Calamus simplicifolius | reverse complement strand
TATTTTTCTTAATAACAACGGAGTCATTAAAATAAACTGAATATCCATCATCAACCAACTTAGAAACTGAAATTAAATTCCTTCTAATTGAAGGTACAAAAAATAGTCTTTTAATATTAAAATTCTATTTCTACTAAAAGAAAAGCTAAAATCTCCCACTGCAACTACTGACACTCTCGTGCCATCTCCCAGAAATATGTAAATCTCCCATCACTTAGCTGCCGGGTCTGCTGGAACCCCTGCAAAGAATTGCAAACATGATTAGTGGCTCCCGTATCTACACACCAGCCACTGGTAGATAACAGCACTAAACAAGTTTCAACTACAAGTGAATGAGATATACCTCTAGCCTGTTTCCTGGCAAGCCAAACTGGACATTGCTGCTTCCAGTGACCTGGCTGCTTGCAGACGAAGCACTTTCCCTTCTTTTTTATTTCCCCATTGGGCTGTGGGGCCTGATGCTGTTTCTTTTTCTGAACCTTTTTCTTCTTCTTAGCATGAGACTTCGAAGAAGAACCTTTTTCAGTAACCATAGCAACTGCAGGCTTCTTAATGAAACTCTCTGCTACCTGAAGTTCTTTAAGTAGCTCTGCCAGTGAAAAATTCATTTTGTTCATGGTGTAATTTAGGCAGAACTGCTTAAAAGAATCAGGTAGGGACTGGAGAATGATATCAACTTGGGTTTCCCCATCCATCTCCGCTCCAAGGATCTCCAGTTCATTCAGAAGACTAATCATCTTTAGAACATGATCCCTGACAGGAGTTCCTTCAGCCATATTAGTGTTCATCAGTTCTTTCATCGCAGTCTGCCTAGCTGCACGACTCTGATCCCCAAACATTTCTTTGAGGTTGAACATCATGTCATAGGCAGAGGGCATAGATTGATGCTGATGTTGCAGAACATTTGACATAGATGCCAATATGTAACACCGCGCCATCTCATCAGCCTTAACCCACTTACGGTAAGCTTGGGACTCCTCATCTGAAGCCCCTTCACCGGGCTCTGCGGGACAGACCTGAGTGAGCACATACTTGTACCCTTCTGCAGTTAACACTATATCCAGGTTTCTTTTCCAATCAATGTAATTAGGACCAGTCAATTTGTTTTCTTTGAGTATCACAGCAAGTGGATTGAAAGAAGACATTTTAATCCTGAGAATCATTCATACATCAAATAAGATATAATGAGCAATAAACTTTAAATTCAAAATTATAAGTAGGGCCCCTCAACCACTACATAATAAAAGAATTTGCCAGCAGCCTAGTACATTTTGAATAGTATGCCTCGATGGGAGGACGTCTACTACTCATCATTTATCTAGACAGATAAAACCTATTAATTTTACTATCTAGGTAAAAGGTAACATACCAAGTAAAATTAATTAGCTGGCTAACTTTGGTCATATAAATATTTGTAGTGACTCCGATGGGGAGGATACCAATATTTATACCTAAGTGTATACCATCACTCAATGCTAGATCCATTGTCCCATGGTGGATCCCTCAGATGGAGAGGTAATCCAACATTAACAACTACTAGGGATTTTCTTGGTGAGCTGGCAATCAATTTCATCCTATGGGGAGGAAAGCACTAATGCTAACACGTGAAATTAACTACCTCACCAATAAACAAGTGATGGGACCATGGGATTTAAATGTGATTAATTCCCTCTCCCACTTAGTTATTTAAACAATATTTTGAGGGTTATAAAACTTGTGTTTGATTATCTTATAAATTCAAAACACAAACAGCAAGTGATTATCCAATTAACCATGTTCTCCTAGTTATAGACATAAGAACAAAAGGATAAACAATCAAGTATGCAACATAACCAATATAAACAAGATAAATAAAATCCTGTTATTATGGTCAAAATTCTCCATGTAGATGAAGATCCCCGTTGCACCATGATTGCTATTTTGCTCGACGATTTGCCGCTTCGCATACGGGGGGTCTGGGGGTTGGCCCCCAGCGGGGATCGACCTGATTCTTTAGGCTATAGCTGCTTTGCAAAAAGTGGAGTATTAAAGGTTTTTAAAAGTTCTTTGATGGTCATAAAGAGCAAAAAATTTTAAAATTTTGCATAAGTTGATGGGGAGTACTATTAAATGTGAAGTGCTGATGAAATGAATGATGGAGTTTATAAAGAAGCAAAAGATAAAGAATAGAATTTGAATGCACCGAATAAGAAAGCATTTAAATTTCTTTTGCATTTAATGCTTAAAAAATGTAGGCAAAGTAAAATTAAAAAAAATTGTTAGGATTTTGAATTAAAATTTCTTTTTTTGGCATATCTTCTTTATTAAAATTTAACTTGAATTTCTTATTTAGTTGAAAAGTCTTCTATTTGTATAGTCTCTTTGTTGAAATTTGACTCAATTCCTTATAAATTGGATGCTGTTCTTGTTGGGAAGCGCAAAATACCCCAAGATCATGGCTATAGCGTATATGAGTAATACAAAAAACTTTTACCGTTCTAATCTATGAGTATAAGATCATACCTTCAGATTTGAACTTTGGAACACTTTGATTCGATTGCTCGACCTCAACCTTTTAGCCTTCCGCCGTATTCCCGAAAATACCTTCCTTCTCTCACAAGATGGTGGGATCTCTCGGCCGACCTAGGGTTTCTTGTTTTCTTTTTCCTCAAAAACATTAACCCTAGCAACCAACTGAGAGGGTATTTATAGGGCTACAACAGGGACCAATAGGCAAATATGAAAAGGACTTCCCACGTAATTAAATCTTCCAATCCTACCCCGGGTTAGGATTCAATTACGTAAATTATAATTCATTCCACTAAAGAATTATAATTGTACTCCTAATCATATTCGAATTTATATTTTCGAGCCTTTAATATTAAATACTTATTATCTCCCCACGTTAAGATTACAGATATCCACCAATTAAATTTAATTACTGACAATATAATTTAATTGGCTTTATTATCCTTGAGACTTATCCACTTAACTTATTTGATGTATCGGATTCAAAATCCACTTGCAAGATTTGATACAATCAAAACTTATAAGCTTTCTCAAGGGGATATCATCAATCCAAATTAACAGGACGTGGATTCCTTCAACTATTAATATTCACCATATATAATGTTATTGCCCAACCCACTGAGTTTATTGACTCATATAGAATCTCACTCTATGTGTAATCAAAGCAATAATCACTACATACACGTGTCTAGAAATAGAATTCGGATTAAGAGCATAAGTAATCATAATATTCATGAGTTTTAAATTATTTTATAAAGTCAGTATAAAATAATTAACTCAACTGGGTCCTGTTCAATACACACAAAGTGTACTAGCACAAATAGTTAGAATAAACCATTCCCCGTAGTCAAGACAGACCTACTAAAAATTTGTGCTACAGTTCTACTGATGGTGTGTCCAATTCCATCTAAAACTGTGAACAATAAACTTGTATTCCAAAAGAACCGATGATCTAGTCTTCTGTGTGTAAGCCGTACTCTACACACTAGATCAAATACTCTTTGTAAATACTAGACACATGCACATATATAGTAAATGGCACACATTGCTCAAAATGAATTCTCATTAAAATGTAAAGACATAACATAAAGCATATCTTTTAGTCTATATCTCTATCACTTCTTTCGTAAAATTTCTTCATCGAGATTTTCCTAGAAAACAAAGTTTGTTATTCTATAAAAGAAGAATTCACTAAGATCTTTTTATGTAAGCAGCTTTGAGTACGAAGAGAGTGGTTGTGCACAAGATTTGTGAAATTATATGTGAGTTGATTGAGTTTATAGAAGTTCATGTTTCTAAATGTGAGATTTTTGCAGATTGTAATAATCCTTATTGATAGTGGATCATTATGAGGCAAGCGTGGTCAAAGCACATTAAATTGACTATTTCATTACTTTATTGTTGTATGAAATTTACAACCAGAATAGTCCATAGCAAAGGAGCTAGGAATGTTTTTTTTAGCTTTAATGCATTATATACCATGCTCTTGATTATGAGGATTGAAATCGCACAATTGATATAGATATTGATCATTGGATATTAGCCCTATAGTTTCAAATCTTGCTCTACCTAATTTTAGTTAGACTTCCTGCTATCTTAGTTCTCAAGAAGAAAAATTGCATTGATCACCACTAGTTTTATAGGTACAATATATACCGATAATTTTGGCTAATGTTATGTGTTTTATGTGTGCATTTGATTTATGTAATAGCCAATTATTTGTCCTAACTCATCCTTTTCCAACATTTTTTTTATAGTAAATGAAGGGGTAGAGATAAATAAGAATATTTACCATTTTATTATAGACTTTTGCTACTATACTTCTGGCCATATGTGGGTGGTGCTAAAAATTTGCACCCACACATCTGCATGCAACTTGATCCAACATCATAGATACAAAACATATAATATCATGAATTCTACTGAATTAATCATATTCTATTAACAATAATAAGCTCATAATACATAATATAACTAACACACATATTTATTGTAGCATAATCAATATCGATCATAGCCCAACAACATAGTCATATCAAGTATACATAAATTAAATATATTTAATTAATAATTAATGATTAATTCATCAAACATTAACATAGTCAATGTAATCATCATTCAACGTCCCTATATATATATATATATATATATATATATAGGAAAGATAAGTCCATTAAATTATCTTCAGTAATATGTTTAATTTCATAGCTTTTTATTAAGTAAGCACTAAACTAGTCATGACCATATGTCAACCGTTGATAAACAATTAGAACTAGCTATGCTTAAGCCCATGGTAGCAATAGTTCTACCTAAGATGACTGTGAGAAACTAAAAGGCCTACATGTAATGATAACCATAAACAGTCTATTAATAAGGACAACTAGAAATAGGTCTGCCTATAATGATAACAAGAAAATAGGTTTACCCATGAAGACAATTAACAAATTAAATTTGCCCATGAGGAGAACCAAAATCTAAAACAGGTCTACCTATAAAGACAACTATAAATAGACTTGCTCGCGAAGACAACCAAAACTACCATATTAAGCCTATGGTAACAAATAAGCCAGCTTGTTAGGATAATTAATTCATATTATTAGTTTACTATCCACTTCATTATAAATTTTAAGTTGTTATCAAATTAAATTTATTTTATGAATACATAACTGTATAACTATGTCACACCTTTAGTACATGTTCTCGTTCCTAGCCTACTCACTATCAATACCTTCCATTATTACTCTTTCCCATGCCAATTTAACAATTATTATTTTTTAATTGAATGTAAATTTCATAATAATAAGTGTATGAATTTATGTAAAATTATGTCTAAGATAGAATCCAAACTACATTATTGAATAAGTATAGTTATACCATTTCCCATTCCCTTGAGTCCATATAGTTAATTCTATATATGATATATGATCATTCCATTACAAATCGGCCCATATCATTAACGATTTATACCGAAAATATATGCAGGCATATCACAAAAATATATTCATAGCTTGTATTTACTGTAATTAATTTTTGCATAGAATCATGTAAAATGAACATAGCATGTGTAACATGAAGCATATTGCACTATCGACATACATGCATGCATATTGCAGCTGCCAACGACTAACTAAATGATAAGAACCAGTGTTAGCATCCATTAGCGTCCCCAACTGTTTGATCTCTGGCATGTTAACTATCTTCACTGATGACAATCTTGTTTGTCAAGTGTAGAACCTCTTCCCTCTTCGTTCCATCTGTCACGTTTCTCGTGTAGACCAACATCAGCCAAAGAATTTCTCCAATTCCATGATCCTCTGGAGGTCTGCCTCAGTGGCAGACGTCGACTTCAATAGACCTCGTTGCCTCCTGTTGTCGCCGAAATCCGCTCTCCGACTTGGGCGCGTCTGGTCTCCTGATCGAGCTCCCTCCTGGGCGGACCTACAAGGAAGCCTACACGCGGGAGGCGTTGGAGGTGGCCCTCCGTGGAAGACCTCCGATGCTCAAGTCAGTAAGGGACCGATGGGCAACAAGATGAGAGGAGAAGGCTCTCGCTGGAGAGTTCCTCCAGAGAGCTCTGGGCAGAGCAACAATGGCGGAAAAGAGAGCTATGAGTGGTAGAGTAAGTGTGTAGAGAGAGAGATAGGAAGGGGAATAGCATCCGAGAATGCCCGTACCTCAGGGGGTTTGGAACTGCAGTATTTATAGAGGATCACCTGATAGTTAGGGAGGAGCATCGTGGGCCCGAAGGCCGTTGGGATTCGAATCCAGTTTGTTACGAGTCTGGTAGGATCTGTATCCGGTTAGTTAGTGGATCAACGGCTGGGAGGCGGGGAGAGCTGGCCGATGGCTCGAGACCTAGGCCACTATTGTAGGTCATAGGCCATATCTTGGCATGATTCCTTGATTGGAATCTTATTCTATTATAGTGAATTTAAACTCTCTCGCGCCAGATTTTGCAGAGGTGTTTTGAACGCTGTGGTTCAGCCATCATGGCTGGCAGAGGCTCGGCGGAGGTAGGTGCCGAGGCACAAGGGGTCAACTTGGATCGAGCGGGGCCGGCCGGGATGGAAGCGCCGGGGCCGACTGGGAGCATGCCGGGGCCGGCCGGGATGGAAGAGCCGGGGCCGGCTGAGAAGAGTGCCGGGGCTGACCCGGATCAGGTAGAGCCGGCCGGGATGGAAGTGCCGGGGCCGACTGGGAGGATGTCGGGGCCGGCTGGGTCGAGAGTGCCGGGGTCGGCTGGGAGGATGTCGGGGCTGGCTGGGTGGATGCCGGGGCCGGCCGGGATGGAAGAGCCGGGGGCCGACCCGGATTAGGCAGAGCCGGTCGGGACGGAAGCGCCGGGGCCGACTGGGAGGATGCCGGGGCCGGCTGGGTCGAGAGTGTCGGGGCCGGCTAGGAGGATGTCGGGGCCGGCTGGGTGGATGTCGGGGCCGGTCGGGATGGAAGAGCCAGGGCCGGCTGAGAAGATGCCGGGGCCGCTGGGTCGAGAGTGCCGGGGTCGGCTGGGAGGATGTCGGGGCCGACTGGATGGATGCCGGGGCTGGTCGGGACGGAAGAGCCGGGGCCGGCTGAGAAGAGTGCCGGGGCCGACTCGGAGGATGCCGGGGCGAACTCGATCAGAGTGCCGGTCTTGGAGGTGCCGGTCTTGGAGCTGTCGGCCTTTGGGGCCGACGGTCTTCGAGGTGACGGCCTTGGCAGTGCCGGTCTTGGAGGTGTCGGCCTTCGGGGCCGACGGTCTTTGAGGTGCCGGCCTTGGTGGTGCCGGTCTTGGAGGTGTTGGCCTTCGGGGCCGACGGTCTTCGAGGTGCCAGCCTTGGTGGTGCCGGTCTTGGAGGTGTCAGCCTTGGAGGTGTCGGCCTTGGCGGTGTCGGCCTTTGGGGCCGATGGTCTTCGAGGTACCGGCCTTGGCGGTGCCGGTCTTGGAGTGTCGGCCTTGGTGGTGTCGGCCTTTGGGGCCGACGATCTTCGAGGTGCTGGCCTTGGCGGTGCCGGTCTTGGAGGTATCGGTCTTGGAGCTGTCAGCCTTTGGGGCCGACGGTCTTCGAGGTGCCGGCCTTGGCAGTGCCGGTCTTGGAGGTGTCGGCCTTCGGGCCGACGTCTTCGAGGTGCCGGCCTTGGCGGTGCCGGTCTTGGAGCTGTCAGCCTTCGAGGCCAACGGTCTTCGAGGTGCCGGCCTTGGAGGTTGTAGCCAAAGGCCAGCGCTGGAGGCCGGAGCCAAAGGGCAGCGCTGGGGGCCGACGCTAGAGGCTAGTGCTGGAGGCCGACGCTGGAGGCTGGCGCTGGAGGCCGGCGCCGGAGGCTGGCTCTGGAGGCCGACGCCGGAGGCCGATGCTGGAGGCCGGCACTGGAGGCCGACGCTGGAGGCCGCCCCTAGAGGCCGACGCTGAAGGCTGCTGCTGGAGGCCGGCGCTGAAGGCGTTGACCTTTGGGGCCGACAGATGATGGTCGATAGCTCGGCTGGGGCTGAGAGACGGGATAGGTCGGCTGGAGGAGCCGACGGAAGGAGGTCGATAGCCCGGCTGGGGCCGAGAGATGGGATAGGTTGGTACCTCGAGGACCCCTGGTTCGGTGAGGGGCTGGAGCATCTCAATTCATCGACCTATCGTTGGCGGACGTCGCTCGATCGAACGAGAATCAGGGCTGACCTTAGCCGCATGCATGATTAATGACGCATGATAATTTTACCCCCCAACACATGCCCTCCACTCCCTAGTCCGAAGTGTAACTTCGGATATAGGGAGTAGAATTCTGGAGCAATCTTATTTGGGGGACATGTCATTCGATCCTCTATAGAGGAAGTGTTTATCTCTGTGTAGGTTAGAGAAAGGCCTGGGCGGCCCTCTTGCTAAAGTAAAATAGGGTGCTTTAGTTGCACCAGAGTGTCTGAGAAATTATCTGGCTGGGATGAAGCTTTATTGTTGTATCACTCGGATTGGCCGAGGCTGCAGAAATATATCACTCAGTCTTCGGCCAAGGCTTTTGATAATAAGAGATGCACTCCGGCTCTGGCCGGGGCTTTTGATGATAAGAGATGCACTCCGGCTCTGGCCGGGGCTTTTATGACCTGCCTCTCATTGTAATTTTATGGATGAATTTATTACTCGGTTGTTGCCGAGCCTTCAGGAATATATCACTCGGTCTTTGGCCGAGGCTCTGGAAATTTATTACTCGGTTGTTGCCGAGTCTTCAATAACAAATAACTCGGTGTTGCCGAGCCTTCCTAGATGCTACTCGGTTTGTAACCGAGGCTTCAAGTATTAATTGCTACTCGGTTGTGAACGAGGCTTCCAAATAATAAATTACTCGGTGTTTTCGAGCTTTCAAGATTATATTTTACTTGGCGCTGCCAAGGTTCGGAGATCTTGTTGCTTGGCCCGGCCGAGGTTTGGAGATTTTATTGCTCGATCCAACCGAGGTTCAGAGATTTTGTCGCTCGGCCTAGCCAAGGTTCAGAGAATTTGTTGCTCGGCCCTGCCAGTGCTCTGCCGTTCCGCAGGAAAATTGGTTTTCATTTTGCCGGAGTTGATAATATGGCTCTGTGGGAGCAAAAAGCTATTCTGGCGCTTTCTGGAAAGCTTTTATGGCATTGGTCCTTTTCCACGCAGGTCATTTAGCGTATGGCGCACACAACCATTCACCATTGGAGTATGTCGCTTTTCCTGGGGATCTCCTAGGCCTGCCCTGCGTCCGTAAGATCGGCGGGCGGTCTTCGAGGCTCAGAATTCATGATTTGGGGTCAGAGGGGATCTTTTGGCATGCATCACGGCTCAAGGGACGCATTTGGCGCGCAGCAAAGGGGCACTGCTTTCATCCTGGGGGGCCATGTGGCGTTGAGGATCAGGTTTCTCAAATCTCGGAGCTTCCTGCCCTGACAGCCGCTCCTAGTTTATTTTCGCCTATAAAGAGGGGAAAAAGTGGCCGTGTTGGGCCATCCCGGAGCTTTCTTTACCGTGAGAAGTTGTGAGAGCTTCCATGATGCTTGTTTCCTTGGAGTTCAGGGAGGGAGGATTGAGCTTCCCTTTTGTGGGTCGTTCTCCCCCAGAAGGCTGGGGTGATGAAGGAGCCGCTGAGGGCAGCTCGTCCTCGAGGGAGGAACTTCGGAGATCACATGGAGAGCGCACAGGAGGTCCGTAGGGAACACATGTAGAGCGCACATACGTGCTTCCTGTGTGTCCTTTGTGGTTCGCCATGGGAGACGTAGGGGGGGAAGCACACGTGAGTTCCCCATGACTCACGTGAACTTCCCCTCCTGTCCCTGGCTCAGATGCCTGGGCTCCTCCGCCCGGGGTCTCTCGGCTCTGCAAGGAGGGAGGTGGAGGTGTGTTGCTAGCTGCATTGCCTTTTGACTCGGGCAATGGGAGCTGTGCACACTCGATCTGGGGAGTTCGCCCTCAAAACCAGCATCCACGGGTCTGCGCCTCTCTTTGGATCTCATGGTCCATCCAAAGGGCCCGTGGGAAGCCTGTCCCGCTCGCTATCCGGGCAGGCTGACTGGTTTGTGGTTTGTCTGATTTCTTGGGTCAGATGCCGAAGTATTGTCGTTAACCGAAGCTGGCTTGGAGCAGTTCGGCCGAGCTATGTACTCATTTTTATTTTCCGTGCTTTGGTGCACTTGTAACTCCTCTTAGGAGATTGTAGTTCGATGAGGTAATAAAGAAATTTTTCATTCTTTCTTCGTTTGGTCCCTGTCTCTTTTGTGCCAGGAAGTTGTTATTCTCGCGATGCATTTTTGTATTGTTGCATGCTTCGGCACTTGTTTGGTTCTTTTTGAGGGCTGGGTACAATGATTATGCTTAGTTCGGCCGAGGCTTACGAGCGGCCCGAATCCGAGCTAAGTTTGGAGAAATACTTAGGTCGGCCGGGGCTTGTGAGCTGCCCGAATCCGAGCTAAGTTTGGAGAAATACTTAGGTCGGCCGGGGCTTGTGAGCTGCCCGAATCCGAGCTAAGCTTTGAAAACATTTTAGGTCGGCCGGGGCTTGTGAGTGGCCCGAATCCGAACACAATCTGGGAGAATACTTAGGTCGGCCGAGGCTTGTGAGCTGCCCGAGTCCGAGCTAAGCTTTGAAAACATTTTAGGTCGGCCGGGGCTTGTGAGCGGCCCGAATCCGAACAAACCTGGGGAACACTTAGGTCGGCCGGGGCTTGTGAGCTGCCCGAATCCGAACATTGGTTTAGGAGAATACTTAGGTCGGTCGGGGCTTGCGAGCGGCCTGAATCCGAACGTAACCTGGGAGAATACTTAGGTCGGCCGGGGCTTGTGAGCGGCCCAAATCGAACATAACCTGGGGGAACACTTAGGCCGACCGGGGCTTGTGAGCTGCCCGAATCCGAGCTAAGCTTTGAAAACATTTTAGGTCGGCCGGGGCTTGTGAGCGGCCCGAATCCGAACGTAACCTGGGAGAATACTTAGGTCGGCCGAGACTTGTGAGCGGCCCGAATCCGAACATAACCCGAGGGAACACTTAGGCCGGCCGGGGCTTGTGAGCTGCCCGAATCCGAGCTAAGCTATGAGCATTGTTTAGGTCGGCCGAAACATGCTATTTCGATTTTTAGCTCCGCCCAGTGGACGAACGGGGTTCTGACGTAGATAGATCGGTTGTAGCCAAGAATGGATCGGATGTTTCTATTTTTTATCACGACCTTTCAAAAGGGTTGATCGTGTCGCAAACATAAATAAAATACCAAAGTTATGAATGGGGCAGGTTAAAGGGGCGTACCCTACTGATAGTATGTGCGGAGGTTGTCCGAGTTCTACATCCGGGGGACGGACTTCTCGTCCAGATCCTGGAGTTTGTAGGTACCAGGTCCGATGACTTCCGTTACTTGGTACGGGCCTTCCCAATTTGGTGAGAGCTTCCCTTGCTCCAGTGGTTTGGAGACGGATGCTTTCTGGAGGACGAGGTCACCGAGAGAGAGAAGGATTTTCCTTTGACTCTGGAGGCGTGGTAGCGAGACACCCTTTACTGATAGGTGGCAATCCTGATCCGGACCTTCTTCTTTGTCCTCCCGCTTGAAGGACCACGGACCGCCTCGATGACATTAATGTGACCAGCAACTGACGGATTAGGAGGAAGGAGAGGTTGTTGCTGGGGCTCGGGTCGGCGATCGCCCCCGTTCCTTGGTTCGGGAGCCCCTCTGAAGCGATCCCAGCCTGCCCCACTGGATGAGTCTTTCGATCTCATTTCTGAGCTACCAGCACTCCTCAGTGTCGTGACCGTGGTCGCGATGATAGCGACAGTATTTAGTGGGGTCCCTGCGGGCTGCGTTTCCTCGGAGAGGGGGAGGTCGGGGAAGCTGGCATTCGATCTCCATGAGAATCTCCGCTCTCGGGGCAGTGAGCGGAGTGAAGCGACGGAATCCTCGAGGTGGGCTTCGGGAACGGTCCCTTGGTGGCGGCCGCGGGACTCTCTGGCGTCGGGGTGGACTCGGTCGGCGGGTAGGTCGGTGCCTATCGAGGCGCCCGGGTTCTTTCTTCCTTGCTGGCTCGACTCGAGCGGCTCTCCGAGACTCCTCGACCCTGGCATATTTGTCGGCTAGGGCCATTATGTTAGAGAGGTTGAAGGGTAGTTGACCTCCATTGCTAGGTAAAAGTTGCTCTCCTTCGAAACTCCTCTGGCTAAGGCGGACATAGCCACTTCATGATTGAGGTGATCCACCTCCAACATGGCCTTATTAAAATGGCCAAGATAACTTCTTAAGGACTCCCCCTCTTCCTGCTTAACCTCAGAGAGGGAGTCGGACCTCCGTCGCAGGCGGCAACCACTAACAAACTGGCTGATGAAAAGATGGCTCAGTTCATCGAAAGATTCGATGGACCTTGGTTTTAAAGTGTTGAACCAAGTCCGGGCTAATCCCCGAAGGGTAGAAGGGAAAGCGCGGCAGAGAACCGCGTCCGATGCTTCGTGGAACATCATTATCGATCTGAAGCTGCTGAGATGGTCGTTCCGATCAGAGGAGTCATGATAGGGCTCGATGGCAGGTAGCTTCACATGGGAGGGAATAACTTCCTCCATGATCCCCTTAGAGAAGGGGACGCCCAGCTCCGCCTTAGGCTGGGGTGGCTGGACTTGCTTTGCGGCATCCAGCTCTTGTCGCATCTCCCAGAGCTATCGGCGGACCTCTTCGTCGAAGAGAGAAGAGGGGGTGGGGCGAGGAGGACACTGAGATGGAGTGGAGTCATGGCGAGAATATATCGGAGAAAGGGATCGAGCTCGCCATGGCCCGGGGAAGTTTTTGCCGTGGGCTTGCTGGGGAGCCACTTCGGCTTCCTTGGAACGGCGAGGAGGGTCGCGATTCTGTGCGGACCGGAAGAAGAGATCGCCGGATGCATGGGGGCCGCCTCCTCTTCTGGGGAGCGAGGGATAGGGGCGGCCGGATGGGGGACCTCTGGGCACCCCTGGATCAGGGTGGCCAGAGCCTGCACCTGCTGGACCAGTAGAGCGAACTGGTCCTGGGACACCGGGGCCGCCAATGGCGAAGGGGTTTCAACAGGCGGTGGTGGAGGCGCTACATTGTTCACTGGATCAGGCCTTTGAGAAGCGGCCTGATCTCGGACATCGGACACTGCCTTCTTCCGATTGGCCATGGGAGGATTTCTCTCACATACCAAGAACCTTGTCTCCTGGGTTACAAGTTTTTAGGGACTTGAGGCCCTTCCTCTAGCGCCAATCTGTTGTTGCCGAAATCCGCTCTCCGAATCGGGCGCATCTGGTCTCCTGATCGAGCTCCCTCCTGGGCAGACCTGTAAGGAAGCCTACACGCGGGAGGAATTGGGGTGGCCCTCCGCGGAAGACCCTCCGATGCTCAAGTCAGTAAGGGACCGACGGGCAACAAGATGAGAGGAGAAGACTCTCGCTGGAGAGTTCCTCCAGAGAGCTCTGGGTAGAGCAACAATGGCGGAAAAGAGAGCTAAGAGCGGTAGAGTAAGTGCGTAGAGAGAGAGATAGGAAGGGGAATAGTGTCCGAGATTGCCCATACCTCAGGGGGGTCTGGAACTGCAGTATTTATAGAGGATCACCTGATAGTTAGGGGGAGCATCGTGGGCCCAAAGGCCATTGGGATTCGAATCTAGTTTGTTACGAGTCTAGTAGGATCTGTATCCGGTTAGTTAGTGGATCGATGGCTGGGAGGCGGGGAGTGCTGGCTGATGGCTCGAGACCTAGGCCAATATTGTAGGTCATAGGCCAAATCTTGGCATGATTCCTTATTTGGAATCTTATTCTGTTATAGTGAATTTGAACTCTCCCGCGCTAGATTCCGCAGAGGTGTTTTGAACGCTGTGGTTCAGTCATCATGGCTGGCGGAGGCTCGGCGGAGGTAGGTGCCGAGGCACAAGGGGCCAACTTGGATCGGGCGGGGCCGGTCGGGACAGAAGTGCCGGGGCCAACTGGGAACATGCTAGGGCCGGCCGGGATGGAAGAGCCGGGGCCGGCTGAGAAGAGTGCCGGGGCCAACCCGGATCAGGCAGAGCCGGCCGGGACGGAAGCGTCGGGGCCGACTGGGAGGATGTCGGGGCCGGCTAGGTCGAGAGTGCCGGGGCCGACTGGGAGGATGTCGGGGCCGGCTGGGTGGATGCCGGGGCCGGCCGAGATGGAAGAGCCGGGGCCGGCTGAGAAGAGTGCCGGGGCCGACCCGGATCAGGCAGAGCCGGCCAGGACAGAAGCGCCGGGGCCGACTGGGAGCCGGGGCCGGCTGGGAGGATGCCAGGGCCGGCTGGGTCGAGAGTGCCGGGGCCAGATGGGAGGATGCCAGGGCCGACGGTCTTCGAGGTGCCGGCCTTGGCGGTGCCGGTCTTGGAGGTGTCGGCCTTCGGGGCCGACGGTCTTCGAGGTGCCGGCCTTGGCGGTGCCGGTCTTGGAGGTGTCAGCCTTCGGGGCCGATGGTCTTCAAGGTGCCGGCCTTGGCGGTGCCGGTCTTGGAGGTGTCGGCCTTGGAGGTGTCGGCCTTGGCGGTGTCGGCCTTTGGGGCCGATGGTCTTCGAGGTGCCGGCCTTGGCGGTGCCGGTCTTGGAGGTGTCGGCCTTGGCGGTATCGGCCTTTGGGGCCGACGGTCTTCGAGGTGCCGGCCTTGGCGGTGCCGGTCCTTGGAGGTGTCGGTCTTGGAGTTGTCGGCCTTTGGGGCCGACGGTCTTCAAGGTGCCGGCCTTGGTGGTGCCGGTCTTGGAGTGTCGGCCTTCGGGGCCGACGGTCTTCGAGGTGCCAGCCTTGGTGGTGCCGATCTTGGAGCTGTCGGCCTTCGGGGCCAACGGTCTTCGAGGTGCTGGCCTTGGAGGTTGCAGCCAAAGGCCAGCGCTGGAGGCCGGAGCCAAAGGGCAGCGCTGGGGGCCGACGCTAGAGGCCGGCACTGGAAGCCGGCACTGGAGGCCGACGCTGGAGGCCGGCGCTGGAGGCCGACGCTGGAGGCTGGCTCTGGAGGCCGGCGCCGGAGGCCGACGCTGGAGGTCGGCGCCGGAGGCCGATGTTGGAGGCCGGCGCTGGAAGCCGGCCCTGGAGGCCGCCGCTGGAGGCCGACGCTGAAGGCCGGCGCTGGAGGCCGGCACTGGAGGCGTTGACCTTTGGGGCCGACGGACGATGATCGATAGCTCGGCTGGGGCCGAGAGACGGGATAAGGTCGGCTGGAGGAGCCGACGGAAGGAGGTCGATAGCTCGGCTGGGGCCGAGAGATGGGATAGGTCGGTACCTCGAGGACCCCTGGTTCGGTGAGGGGCTGGAGCATCTCAATTCATCAACCTATCGTTGGCGGACGTCGCTCGATCGAACGGGAATCAGGGCTAACCTTAGCCGCGTGCACGATTAATGACGCATGACAATTTTACCCCCCAACACCTCCCTACTGGCATTACTTTACCAACCTAGGGACTAGCCATATCCTAACCCACCGAGAAAATCCATAGTGAAAATCGCAGAATCATCAGGACGAGCACATCGAAGTAAGAATCATTGAATGCAGAATCGTAAAAAATTTGCAATCTTAGAACAGCAGCCTGGGTAGGAATTAAAGAGAACAAAGGATTAAGCTAGAGAGCATGGTTTTGAAAACTGGACCGGATCGGCCGATTCGGTCATCAGTCCAGTCCGATTTTATTATAAAGTTAGCTTTTATATGATCGAATGAAAATCGAAAAATCCATTGAACCAGATGGGTTTTGAAGAACCGGTCCAACCATGGATTTTAGACTTTTAGTTTTGATATATGAAATTGGGTTGGCTTTTTTTGGATTTTAATTTTTCACTGACTTTTTAATTTTTGGTTTGTAAAATATTAAATTATTCCTAAATTATTATTTTTATTATCTTGTATTCTTGTTGGATATTATAACTTTTTAAGTATCATTTTGCATTAGGCTTATTCTTGTTGAATATTGTTATTATATTTTTTTATTAGTCTTATTAGTTTCATTGATTTAAATTGTAAAATTTGAATAGAAGATATTATGTTATATAAAATTTCTTAAACATGTATATAATTTTTAAAGATATTACTTTATAATTTGATATTTATATTTTATTATTTTTATATTTAAATTAAAAATTAATTATGACATCATTCGGTTCTATCAAATCGGTTTATCTGATCGAATCGATTGACCCACGACCCAAATGTCTATCCCGACAAGAAGTAGGATACGAATAACGCTGGATCAAAATCTAACTAGGTACTCAGATAAACATTTTAGGACATTAATTTAAACAATATATGTTGTTTGATTTTTTTTCCTATTTAAATTAGGCCGAGCCATTTGGCTTGGAAGAAATGGCTCAGCGGTTTTGAATCTCGTACTTAATAAATGGAGCGTGCAACCACTTTACATACAAAAATTTAGAATTGGTTACACTTTACATAAATAAATAAAATTTCAACTAATATAGTAAATAAAATCTTTGATTTTTATTTACCCTGCAGGGCTAACTTCTCATCTCAATCGCATTTATATGATGGTGGAAGAAAAGTATGATACATCTCATGCATATCTTTCTTTTGTATATAAATGGCAATAAAACAATCATCATTCTTGTATTCAATAAAATTTTTATTTTATTTTTCTAGAAAATTGTAATAGTTATAGTAATAGTTATTATATTACTTGTGAAATTGATATATTAGAGGAAACCAATATATGATTAAAATAAAAAAAGGAAAGATGTTCGTACTTATGCAAATGGAGCATGAATATAAGAAGCTTTTTTTAAAGAGGTCTGCCTCCGTTCGCTCGGTGGCAGACGTCGGCTTCATTAGACCTCGTTGCCTCTTTACCGACGTTACTTTACCAACCTGGGGACTAGCCATATCCTATCCACCGAGAAAATCCTAACAACAAAAGAAAAATCGTAACGAAACAAAAAGAGAAGAGAATTTGTAATCATGGGAAGAAGACGTAGACAAGGATCTCAAATGTCAATCTTAGAATCGGATCAGAATTGAAGGCCTAATCGCTTGAATCATCGAGAAAGGTGTTTTCCTAGCTCACTTCCAAGTGAAAAAAAAAAAACAAGTTTTTCTCTCCAAACAAAGTTGCAGAAACCTTCAGAATCCACAATGAAAATCGCAGACTCATCAGGACAAGCAAATTGAAGTAAGAATCATTGAATGCATAATTGCCAAAAATTTGCAGTCTTATAAGAGCAGCATGGGTAGGAATTAAAGAGAACAAAGGATTAAGCTAGAGAGCATGGTTTTGAAAACCGGACTGAACCGGCCGATTCGGTCATCAATCCGGTCCGATTTTATTATTAAAGTTAGCTTTTATATGACCGGATGAAAATCGAAAATCCATTGAACAGTTGGGTTTTGAAGAACCGGTCCAACTCCGGTTTTTAGACTTTTAGTTTTGATATATGAAATTAGTGCTATCTTTTTTTGAATTTTTAAATTTTACTTTGACTTTTAATTTTTGGTTTGTAAAATATTAAATTATTCCTAAATTATTATTTTTATTATCTTATATTCTTGTTGGATATCATAACTTTTTAAGTATCATTTTGCATTAGGCTTATTCTTGTTGAATATTGTATTATATTTTTAATTAGTCTTATTAGTTTCATTATTTAAATTATAAAATTTGAATAGAAAATATTATGTTATATAAAATTTTCTTAAACAGATATATAATTTTTAAGATATTACTTTAATTTGATATTTATTTTATTATTTTATATTATTATTAAAAATTAATTATGACATCGTTCGTTCTATTAAATCAGTTTATCCGATCGAACCGAATGACCTACGACCCAAATGTCTATCCCGACAAGAAGTAGGATACAGAATAATGCTGGATCAGAATCCAAGTACTCAAATCTGATAAACCTTTTTATATTGGACATTATATTTAAACAATATATTTGTTGTTTGATTTTTTTCCTATTTAAATTAGGCCGAGCCATTTGGCTTGGAAGAAATGGCTCAGCGGTTTTGAATCTCGTACTTAATAAATGGAGCGTGCAACCACTTACATACAGAAATTTAGTATTGGTTGCATTTTACAAAAAAAAAAAAAAATTCAACTAATAATAAATAAAATCTTTGATTTTTATTACCCTGCTGGGCTAACTTCTCATTCTCAATCGCATTTACATGATGGTGGAAGAAAAGCATGATACATGTCATGTGCGTATCTTTCTTTCTATATAAATGGCAATAAGACAATCATCATTCCTGCACTCAATAAAATTTTTATTTTATTTTTCTAAAAATTTATAATAGTTATAGTAATAGTTATTATATTACTTGTGAAATTGATATATTAGAGGAAACCAAGATTAATGATTAAATTTATATATGATTTTGAGAAAAATAACCATAGAAAGATGGCAACAGAGTTACTGTGCACAAATCCCTCTTGTGGAAGGGTTGAAAGCATGGGATGGTGGGATGTGGAAGAAATGGACGCATGAATGCAAGAAATTTTTTTAGAGATATATAATTATTTTGATATGTTTTGTTTAGGCTAGAGAAAAAATTGTTTTTGTAATTGATGAGGGGTAAAATATTATTACATTAATACCCACACGCATTGACAATTAGGTCAAGTCCAATCCCAACATCTTGTTGACCAGCTGTTACATCCACCAAACAGCGAAGCCCAATCGCCCTCAATGGATCGGGTTGCCCCGACAACTCGAGCTATCTTCATACCTTGGAAGCCTGAGCTATCTTCATACCTCGATAGCCTGAGCTACCTTCATCCTCGGCAGCCCGAGCTATTTTCATACCTCGGCAGCCTGAGCTATCTTCATCATCGGCAGCCTGAGCTATCTTCATACCTCGGTAGCCCGAGTCATCTTGTACCTTGGAAAACCAAGTTGTCCCTTGCGTTGGCCAAACTGAGATACTCGAATACCGCCACGAAATCCGGCACAGGAGAGTTTGAATTCGCAGTAACTGAATAAGATTCCAAATAGAGATTTATGCCCAGAAGTGGCCTAAGGGCCATAGGGGTGGCCTAGAACCTACACGATCGCTGAATCTCAAGGCATCAACCAGCTCTCTCGGCTGTCGATCTTCTAACTGACAAGATATGGATCCTACTGGCCTCATAATGGACTTGATTCGAATCTGTTTGGAATCTCAATTGCTTTCGAACCCCCCACCCCCCCCAACGCTCCAAGGAACCAGTTGATCACCTATAAATGCCACATCCATCAAATCTATCAGGTACACACCTATTCACTAACTCTCATACTGAAAAACTCTATTGAAGCTCCCATAGAGCTCGGAGCTCCCGGAAGATAAACCCATTTGGGGGAACTCTTCTGTGAGAGTCTTCTCTCACATCTATTTGCTATGAATCTCCACTTACTTGGCATCGAAGGGTCCCCCGCAAAGGGCAACCCAAAAAAATCCTCTACGTGCGGACTGTCTTACAGGTTCCCCCCAGGCGTCGAGATCGGTGTTTGGACCTGGAGCCAAAGCGCACCCGAGTCGGAGAACGGGTTTCCGCAGCAACAGATTGGCGCTAGAGGAAGGGCCTCAAGTCCCATAAACTTGGTAATCTAGGAGATAAGACTCAAAAACAGAAGAAGCATCTAATGACCAATCGAAAGAGAGCCAACATCCGAGGCTCAAGATCAGGCCGCCTATCAAAGGCCTGATCCAATTAGCGGTGCGGCACCTCCACCACCGCCACCAGCTAAAACTCCTTCGCCACCGGCAACGGTGGTAACGCTGGACCAGTTCACCACTCTTGGTCCAGTAGGTCTAGGCATTGATCCAGTTGGTCCAGGGGCTCCAAGCGATTCCTGGCCCTGCCGTTCCCACTTCTCAGCCTCATGAAGAGGCCACTGCCCCTGCTCACCAGTGATCTCTTCTTTCGATCTACCTGAAGCGGCGGATCATTGTCACCAGCCCAAAAAGGCAAAGCAGCCCCGCAGTGGACTGGAGGGAAGAGCCCACTCAGATCGAGGCAGGTTCGTTCCCCCTCCTCGGTGTCTTCCCAAGACTCGACACCGCTGCCATCTTCTCATCGCCCGATCCCTCCTACCACTCTGGAGGAAGGGATTAGATAATAGATGCAAGAAATGTGTCGAGAATGGCGTTAGGAGTTAGACGTCGTCAGACAAGCCCCTCCGTTCCAGCCAAAAACAGAGCAGGGTATCCCCTTCTCCAGAGGATCATGAGGGAAGTGATTCCCCCTCATGTCAAGCTCCCTACTATCGAGCCATACCATTGATCCACCGATCCCGACGACCACTTGAGTAGCTTCAGATCCATCATGATGTTCCATAGAGCATCTGATGCGATCTTGTCGAGCCTTCCCCTCCACTCTAAGGGGATCTGCCCGAACCTGGTCAACAGCTTGAAGCCAGGTTCCATTGATTCTTTCGATGAACTGAGCTATTTTCTCATCAGCCAATTCGTCAGTAGCCGTCGCCAGCGACAGAGATCTGATTCCCTCTCTGAGATTAAGCAGAGAGAGGAGGAATTGTGAAGAGTTACCTTGGCCGTTTCAACACGGCCCTCCTGGAAGTCGACTATCTCAACCATGTAGTAGCCATGTCTGCCTTGGCTGGAGGGGTGTCGAAGGAAAGAGATTTCTATTTGGCTCTAAAAGTTAATTATCCAAAGAGCCTTTTAGACATGATGTCCCTGGCAGATAAGTACGCCAGGGTTGAAGAATCGAGGAGGTCAGCTTGGACCGAGCACTGAAAAAGAAAGAGGCAAAGGGCTCGGACAAGCAATGGGCCCACCACCGTGCAAGCCCGCCTCGCCACCATAGAGCTCCTTCACCGCCACCTTGAGACCAAACCCTGGAGTCCAGCTCGAAGGTTTGACTGCTACACTCCCCTCACTGCGCCAAGGGTGCAAATCCTGATGGAGATCGAGTGGCAAATTCCCTGGCCTCCTCCTCTTCGAGGCAATGCGACTCAGAGGGATGTGACCAATTACTGTCGCTTTCATTAGGATTATGGGCATGATATCAAGGACTATTGGCAACTCGAGAACGAGATCGAGCGGTTGATCCGACGAGGCAGACTGGACTGGTTCAAGGGACCCCTTGAGCCGAATAATGAAGGGGCACGCCAACCCAAGCCTCGCCCGCTCCCACCACCAATCCTCCAGTTATCGCAATGTTAATATGATAGCGGTGGCCGATTCCCCATCCTCTTGGCCAGGCAAAGAGGAAAACCAGCCAAAGAAGGCTCGAGTTGATGGGCTCACTTTTTTCGATGAAGATCTTCGGAAGGTACAGTACCCCATGATGATGCTCTGGTGTATCCTTAAACATGAACAATGATGTACCCGCGTTTTGATTGATAGTGAAGCTCAATTAATGTTTTATATTTTGATGCCTTTGTGAGATTGAAATTCTGGGTAGAAAGCCTCGGGCCATGGAGTCCACCCTAGTGGACTTCATAGGTGACTCCATAATCCCTGGGGAGTTATTACTCTGATAGTCCGAGCCAGCACCTGGCCCCGCGTGGCTACTTGCTCATGGATTTCCTTGTATACCAAGCTTCGGTCTCCTTGCAATGCCATCCTCGACAGACCGGGCAAATATCTCTCAAAGCCATCATTTTCCATTTCTCGCCCATGAAGTTCCCCACCGAATGGGGAGTGGGGGTTGTTTGGGGAAGCCAGATATATATCGGCATTGCTTTATCGCCAACCTTTAGTCCAGAAAGTTCGAGGTGGACGGGCTAGATGCTCGAAAGATTTTCGTTGAGCAACGAGAGAGCCAGCTGAAGAATTAGGAAGTACCTTGATCCGATCAAACAATAAGGTTGGATCATAGATGGAAGGAAAGATTGGCAGAATTGATTGATTTCTTCTTCGAAGAACTCTGATGTCTTCGCTTGGTCCACATCGGATATGCCCGGATCAGCCCGGATGTCCTGGTCCACCACCTCAGCGTGGACGAGACATTTTGACCATTTAAACAAAAGAAAAGGGTTTCACCCCCGAGCGCCAAAAAGCCATCGAAGAAAGGTGGACAAGCTCGTCAAAGCCGATTTTATCCGAAAAGTCAATTATCCGACTGCTGGCGAATGTGGTCATAGTGAAAAAAATCAAATGGCAAATGAGGATCTGCATTGACTTTACTGACCTCACAAGCCTGCCCAAAGATAGCTTCCCTCTTCCATGGATCGACCAGCTCGTGGATTCCAACTTTGACCATCAAATACTGACTTTTATGGATGCCTATTCGGGCTACACCAAATCCGAATGGGCACCCGAAGACGAGGAGAAAACTGCCTTCATCACTGATCCGAGGTATTTATTGTTATCGAGTTATGCCCTTTGGTTTAAAGAATCAGGTGCCACTTACCAAAGCTAGTCAATAAAGTCTTCAAAGAGCAAATCGTCAGGAACATGGAGGTGTATGTTGATGATATGCTGGTGAAGAGCAAGGAGGCATCCCGATATGTTGAGGATCTTACAAAAAGCTTTGCAACACTTCGAAAGTATCAAATGAAGCTCAACCCAACCAAATGTGCTTTCGGGGTCAACTCTGGGAAGTTCTTGGGCTTCATGGTCTCTCAGCGAGGCATTGAAGCAAATCCACAAAAGATCCAAGCCTTGCAATAGATGGCCCCTCTGGGGTCAATCAAAGAAGTGCAATGTCTTACCGAGAGGATAGTGGCCCTTAGCCGCTTCGTTGCTCGGTCGGTCGAAAGGTGCCTTTCCTTCTTCAAAGCACTTTGGTCGGCCAAAAATTTCCAATGGACCCCAGATTGCCAAAAGTCCTTTAAAGATCTCAAGAAATACCTTAGCTCGCCACCTCCCCTTAGCAGTCCGAAGCCAGAGGAAATGCTGAGTCTATACTTGGTGGTCTTTGAGAGCACTGTTGGCTCTATGCTGATCAAAGTGGAAAACAAAGTTCAAAAGCCAGTTTATTATATCAGCAAATTACTCAGAGACACCGAAATAAGGTATACTCGAGTCGAGAAGATGGTTCTGGCTCTAGTAATATCGGTCCGAAAGCTGCGACCGTATTTCCAAGCACACGCTGTAGCAGTCTTGACCGACCAACCCATCAAGTCAATTATCCATCGTCCAGAAGCATCGAGAAGAATGACCAAATGGGCTATTGAGTTGAGTGAACATGACATTCAGTATTAGCTTCATCCAGCTATTAAAGCCCAGGTCCTGGCGGATTTCCTCCTTGAATGCACTATACCCGAAGATGGTTCTGCTTCGGACGCCCCTGAACAACCAAAGCCCAGTGCCCCGTGGTTGCTCCATGGCGATGGATCCTCCAGCACGAACGGTTCTGGCGCCAGTCTAGTCCTCACTAGTCTGGAGGGGATGACTTTCGAATATGGCATCCACTTCTCCTTTCCGACCTCAAATAATGAAGCAAAGTATGAAGCTCTGCTTGCCGGACTCCGCATCGCCCGTGAGCTCAAAGTCGAAAAGTTAACTGCCTACACTGACTCTCAGTTAGTGGCAGGCCAGGTGCAAGGAGAATTTGAGCCTCGGGAGCCGAACATGATTCGATATCTTCAAAAGGTGCGCGATCTATCATCCTACTTTGCTGAATATAAGATTATTCAAGTCCCAAGGGCTGAAAATGCATACGCCAACCTTTTGCCCTGCCTGGCAACTACGGACTCGATGGACCTTGAGCGGAGGTTCCACTTGGAAGTCTTGAAGAAATCTAGCATTGTCAATGCCAATCAAATGATGCAGATCGACGTTGAACCATCCTGGATAGACCCTATGCATAAATATCTCAAAGAAGGGCTACTACCCGTTGACAGAAAAGAAGCAAGAAAACTAAAAATGCAATCATCTCNTTCTCCATGCCATTGCTCAAATGCCTCTACCATCGAAGCCAATTATGCTCTTCGGGAGGTTCATGAAGGCATATGGCAATCATCTTGGTGGTTGGGGCCCTGTGCCACAAAGTGTTGCATCAAGGATATTATTGGCCGACATGCAGAAAGATGCCGATGACCTCGTCCGAGCCTATGATTCGTGCCAAAGGCACTCAAATATCTAGGCTCCCTCTGGCACCTGACTTCCATATCATCCCCCTGGCCTTTCGCCAAATGGGGGATGGATATCCTTGGCCCTTTCCCCCTCGCAACGGGCAAAGAAGTTCTTGTTTGTTGCGATTGATTATTTCACCAAGTGGGTAGAAGCCGAAGCAGTCGCCCAAATAACCGAAGCTCGAGCTAAAGACTTCGTATGAGGTCCATCATCTACCTTCGGCCTTCCCCACACTACTATCACCGACAATGGAAGCAGTTTGACAATCCTAAGTTCAAAAATTCTGTGAGGATCATGGCATTCTTCATCGCCTGACATCGGTCGGACATCCTCAAGCCAATGGAGAGGCCGAAGTAACCAACCAAACTCTCTTTCAAGGAATAAAGCTCGACTCAACCGGAGCGAGACAGGTGGGCAGAAAGAGCTCCACCATGTGTTATGGGCCTACCGAACCACTGAAAGGGTACCCACGGGCAAACCCCATTCAAGATGGCTTTTGGCACAGAAGCTTGTCATCCCTGTGGAGGTCGACTCCCCTTCCCCTCGCGTGGAAGGTTACTCGGAGGAATCCAATGATAGCAACTCCGAACTAATCTTGATTAATAGAAGAAGTCAGGAGAAAGCCCGATCGATGGCTACCAACAAAGAGTAGAGCTCCGCTAGAGTCAAAGTCTTTCTCCCAGGAATTAGTGCTTCGGAAGGATCCGTGTCAAAGCCATTGGAGCAAGGAAATTGTCCCCGAATTGGGAAGGTCCCTACCAAGTTACGAGGTAATCAGACCCGCACCTACAAACTCCAAGATTTGAATGGAAAATCTATTCGCGGACATGAACTCGGATAATCTCCGCACATATCATCAGAAAAAGTATGCTCTTACTAACTTACTGTTCATTAAATTAAATTTAACTTTCAAGATTCGCAAAATCTCCATTTTTATGACTCTCTTGAAAGCTGCAATGAGAAGCAGGTTTTCTATACATTAAATCCTCGGGCCGAGCGATCTCCGTACCTTGGCAGCGCCAAGTAAAATAATCTTGAAGCTCGGCGAGCGAGTGATGTCTCCGTACCTTGGCAGTGCTAAGTAAAAATATAATCTTGAAGCCTCTCGAGCCGAGTGATGTCTCCGTACCTTAGCAGTGCTAAGTAAAATAATCTTGAAGCCTCGAGCCGAGTGATGTCTCATACCTTGGCAGCGCCAAGTAAAATATAATCTTGAAGCCTCGGCCGAGCCGAGTGATGTCTCCGTACCTTGGCAGCACCAAGTAAAATATAATCTTGAAGCCTCGAGCCGAGTGATGTGAAGCCTCCGAGTGATGTATCCGTACCTTAGCAGTGCCAAGTGAAATATAATCTTGAAGCCTCAGCCGAGCCGAGTGATGTCTCCATACCTTGGCAGTGCCAAGTAAATATAATCTTGAAGCCTCGGTCGAGCCAAGTGATGTCTCCGTACCTTAGCAGCACCAAGTAAAATAATCTTAAAGCCACTGCCGAGCCAAGTGATGTCTCCGTACCTTCGCAGCGCCAAGTAAAATATAATCTTGAAGCCTTGGCCAAATCAAGTGATATTTCTAAATATTATCTAAAGCCTCGCCTAATCGAGTGATCTCTCAGATGCTCTAGTGTGACCAAGACATCCTATCATACTTTGGCAGAGGTAAGTAACCTTTCTCCACTCACCAGCAAGATTATGCGAGTTATCACTCTTCAAAGAAAAACCTATTTCATCCCTTAAGTAGGATCATGTCTATATCATAAGTTAACAGGGCCGCCCAAGCCTCCCTCTGACCTAAACAGAGATGAACATCATTGAAATGCCCAACAATGACGAAGTAGCAAAAGCGCTGCTGGACTTGTAAACTATGCTACGATCCAGAAAGCATAATACAAAGTAAGACAACTCTCAACACAACCACGTCGGAAAAAGAAATAAGTATTCGAAGAAGAAAGGGTAAGAACTTTCTTTATTAATAAAAATTACAACCTCCTGAGAGGCATTACAAGTGCATCATAGCACAGGAAGTAAAGACAAATAAAATAAAAGCTCGGTCGAGTAGCTTCGGTCGATAATGATGTTTCTGCATCCGACCCAAGAAATCAGAGAAACCAGATGACTCCCTTGAAGTCACTGGTTGATAGCAAAGTCCATCCATGGATCCCCTGGATGAATTAAGGGATCCAAACTGGGCTAGAGACCTGTGGATGCGATGCTGAGGATGCCTCCCCCCAAGTGGGATGCTGGGCTGCTAACGCTGCCCAACAACATGGATAGGAGACCAGCAGAAACACCACTCGCCTCCCCCTCTCACTCGAAAAAGACCCCTCAGGCAGATGAACTGAGGGATCCAAATTGAGGAAGGAGCAAAATTCACGTAAACCATGGGGGCTACATATGCTTTGCATTTCCTGTGGTCCCCATGGCAAGTGACAAAGGCCACACAGAAGCGCATACGTGCGCTCCCCATATGACCTCTGTGAGCATCCTTGTGCGCTCTCCATATGACCTCCAAGATTCCTCCCTTGAGGACTACTTGCTCTTCAGTAGTCCCTCCATCACCCAGCTATCTTGGACGAACCAGCTTTCAAAAGGGAAGCTTGAACTCTCCGCTCTCAACCATAATGAAATGGGCACCATGAAAGCCCCTATAGCCTATAGAAAGAGAAGGTCTTGGGAGATGGCCCACACGGTCCGCTCTCCCCATTTTATAGACAAACAAACCAGAGCAACATTAAAGAAGAGACTCCGGAAGTCGAAATGCCTTGGCCGCGCTGCCATGTGGTAGGTCAGGAGAAAAGGGTGCATTCGAAGCGCACCGAACGTGCCTCCAGGCCATGACGTAAGGAAAAAGATTTCCTTCTGATCTCGAATCAAGAGCTTTAAATGTAGAAAACCGTCTGCAGGTCCTTGAGATATGGGCAGGCCTGGGAGATCCCCCTTTGAAAACGATGCCATCCAATGACGGTTGGTGCTTAACGCATACGCTAAAGGACTTGCATTGGAAAAGGCCACGGATAATGCCTAAGAAAAATGAAGGTGCCCTCGGCACCCCGAGTATTCCATCTGCCTCACGGAGAAGGGCCAACTCCTTACTTTGATAGACCAAAATATCTGCCTAACCTCGCCCCAACGAGGTGTTTCCGTAAGTTCGGCCGAACTACCTATGCCTCGATGAACCGAGCTAAATTTCATATATTGGCCATTTCAATTTCCTTCGGGCAAAACTGGGATAATATCCCACAACATAACTAAATAGTTTCATACACCGGCGGAACAAGTCAATCTAGCTTTGATTAAGCACAATATTTGATTCGGAACTCCTGAGAACAATCCGATCTTAAAACACAAATTGTTTATGATCCGTTCGCCATCAGGAAAAACTTCTGACAAAAAAGATCATCCGAAAATGATAAGACAAACAAAAGGAGACAAAATATTCATTCATTGAAGTTTCAATCAAATTACAAGTCGAAAAACCAAAAGATACATGAACAACCCTTAAAAATCAGGGTTTGAATTGTTTCCAGAGGTCCGCTCAGCAACATTTAGGGGAAGCTGACTGGGTTCGCCCACTTCAGATACGGTCGATATAGAGACTTCGAGTTGCTCGGCACCGGGGCTAGGAACACCCTTCTGGAGCCGAGCCCTCATTAGTGCCTAGAATCGTCTCAAGGTCAACATCTGAGATGTCTTCATACTCAGCTTCTTCAGTTCCTGGGGTGCGAGTATCAAAAAGCTCAGCCTTAAGAAAAGACAGATCTAACTCGGGATATGCCTGGGAGATCTTCGACCGAGTCTCCTCTTCATCAAACCAAAATGCATCGGCACAGGCTGCTTTATGTTCCTCGGTGAATTGAGCAGAACTTTTGTACTCGTCCATAGCCAAGGAGATTCGCCTATCAGCTTCAGCTAGTTGACTCCCAAGTTCAGAATTCATCTGGCGGCTCGAGGCCAACTCCACTCTCAAAGCCTCGAACTGGTCCTGGACCTCGAGCTTGATTCTACCTATCTGCAAACACCGGATCATGTGAGATCATGACCAAAAGAAAAAACACTAGAAGTAAGTGAGTAAGAAGACAAAATACCTCTTCCTCTCGTGAGCCATTTTATCGCTCAACTCGTGAACCTTTTCAAGGGCCTTCAATTTGGCCGCTTTATTCTGTTGAAGACCCTCCTTGAGGTCGCTAATCCGAGATTGCATATCCTTAATTACCCGCCAAGATTGATAAAGATCAGCGGTAAGTTTAGTGATTTGATCGTGCTGCCACTTCAGTCGATCTTCCCTATCAGCGAGCCTCCTGTTTAGGCCGATGAGCTGGTCTTGCTGCCGCCGATGCCTGCGCTCCTCCTCCTCGAGCCTTTTGCTCCAGTTATTCTTTTCTTTAGCATAACTATTCTTCAGCTGACCCCACCTCTCGTCGAAATGCCACCGCAAGGCATTGACTTCATCGGCATGCTTAGACTTGATTTGAGATAACTCCAAGCAAGCCTTGTTCGATTGCTCATGAAAGCCCTAGAGCTCTTTGACTTGAGTCTCGAGTTGAGAGGCCCTCTCGACGGTAGCTTGGTAGGACCTGCTCATCTTCTCAAGGTCCACCTGGATGGATGACAAGGCCCTGGAAAGTCTGTTAGTTGAGTCCACCCTTGTCCAAAGATCGACAGCCTCCCTCCTGATCGGAGCATAGGCCCCCATGGCTAGATTTAGGCGCCAACTCAATGCCCTCATAATTAATGCATTCTATAGAGAGAGTACAAGTTAGAAAATACGGCCGAGCTAGCCAATCGAAAATTACTACCCGGGTGCGACAACTTACTCGGGAGGCGTAGTTCGCAACAATCTTCATGAGAGCAGGGCTACTAATCTCGGGGAGAAGGTAGACATCCTTCGGCACTCCCAAACTTCCCAAAAGCCGCCTCAATAATATCTTCTACGGTAGGTTCATCTACTGAGGAACCCTCTCCCATACGCGACACAGACCACATCAAGGCGACAAACATGTCCTCCACCTCCGGGCTAGGAATGAGAGAACCCACGGCCGAAGAACCCCTGAGGAGCTTCGACATGAGGGGCCGCATCTGTTTGGCCTCCTCCACTAGAGCTATAGCTGTGGGGCCTCGGATGCTTCGGCCCTGACTGAAGGAACCTCAGCCCAAGCATCCCCCTACTCGATGGTCCTTCTTCTTCTTCCTCCTCCTCTGCAAGCATTGCTTCATCCCCGGTGGACTCTACCCAAACCTCGGCTTCCTCCATGGCACCCCCTGACATCACAGGGGAGAGCCCTTCAGCAGGAGGCACCTCGGCTCCACCAACCTTTCCATCGATGGCTCCTCACAAACTTGGAAGCCGCGACTGCCTCTTCTAACCCCTCGACCAAAGCGAGGGCTCCTTCCTCGTCAGCACATGAAATTACGGGGCTACCGGCCTCCGGCAAGTGAGGCTGATTAGCCTTGGATGAAGGATTGCCGAGCGAACCGGTAATGTCTCCTCAGCATCATCTGATATGACCACTATTTGAAGAGGAAAAATCTTAATAGCTCCCTCCGAGCTCCCCCCAATGATTCTCTCTGCTGCCTTGCCCCCCTCCGGCAAGGAGGGCTCATCGACCACGGCGGCGCTTCCACTTCCCCCCTCTTTGGGATGGAACAATGGTGACCGACACTATCCTTCTTCGGTTCCTTCGGGCGAGACCCAAAAGGACAAGACCTCTTTCAGACCTATGCATGTCCCCAGAGCTGGAGCCCCTGTGGCGCTTGCCCAGCTCCTTCCTCATTTGGCCCATAAATGCTGACCTCTTGGCTCAAAACACATCAAATATTCAGTTAAACAGTAATAGAGTTGCTTAAACATATCGACCACCAGAGCAAAGACTCACCTTGGGAGTCAATGGAGCTAAGCCCGGTGGCGAAAAGGGCATCCTCAGATAATAAGGCGCTGACCAATAGCACCTGGCTACCGCGAAAGTTACTAAATCCCTCTTCTCCTGCTCAGAAAACTCTGAGTGTGCCTCCGGATCTTTCACGTAGCTGCCATCCCACCAGAAATCCGAACCGATGTTCCCTTCAGCAATGAAAAATCGGGACTTCCACTCCTTTATCGAAGACGGATTATCTGAAATCATCTTGAACGACTTTTGGAGACCAATGTAGGGCCACTCAGAGCTTCTTTCAGAAACCAGGTTGTAACAAACTCGGAATATAGGAAGGGTTGCGGTCACCCCAACACGACTACACGTTGAAATGAACCCGATGAGATTGCGCCAGCTATTCGGGGCCACCATTGTTGGGCATATGTTATAAAACCTCTCACCTCCTACACCAGCGGGTGAAGAGGGAATCGGAGACCTGCCCTCAAGCTCTCCTCGTAGAAAAAAATTCCATGGCTTAACTCCGTCGAAACCCTGTGCTCGGCCTTCGGCACCCATAAGGACACATCCCGAGGAACCCTGTAATGGCGGTGGATTCTATCCAGGTCCTCAAGGGTTATCTCTGAGGCAACGTCGCTCGGGCCCTTCATATTGGTAGATTAAGGGGCAGAAACATGAACAAGCGAGCAAGGGTTTAGGGAGGAATGAAAATCTCTATAGCAGGGCGAGAAGGCATTACAGAAAGAATGCTGCCCTAGCCCTCTTTAAATAGCACTCCAGAAAGAAAGCCCAAGGCGCTAAAACTTTCGATAAGAGCACCAAAAATGCTAAAGCTCTGCCATGCAAGAGCCCCGCAATCGCGGCCTACTGGAAACGAGGCGTTCCCTCCTTGTGTTGCAGCAAAAATGATGATAAAATGACAGCCCATCATTTACAGATTATCATTGCCCGCCTTTTCGAATCCCCCCGAATGAGATTATTTCGGAACTCTACTCCCTACATCCAAATTTACACTTAGGACTAGGGAGTGGGGGTATGTGATGAGAGGTAAAATTATCATTACATTAATACCTACACGTATCGACAATTGGGTCAAGTCCAATCCTAACATCTTGTCGACCAGCTGTCACATCCACCAAGTAGCGAAGCCCAATCGCCCTCAGCGGAGTCGGGTCGCCCCGACGACCCGAGCTACCTTCATACCTCGGAAGCCCGAGCTATCTTCATACCTCGGTAGCCCGAGCTACCTTCATCCTCGGCAGCCCAAGCCATCTTCATACCTCGGTAGCCCGAGCTATCTTCATATCTCGGCAGCCCAAGCTATCTTCATACCTTGGTAGCCCGAGTCATCTTGTACCTCGAAAAACCAAGTTATCCCTTGCCTTAGCAAGATCGAGATACGCGAATACCTCCATGGAATCCGGCATGGGAGAGTTTGAATTCGCGGTAACTGAATAAGATTCCAAATGGAGAATCATGCCCAGGGGTGTCCTAGAACATATACGATCGCTGAATCTCAAGGCATCAACCAGCTTTCCCGACCGCCGATCTTCTAACTGACAAGATACAGATCCTACTAGCCTCGTAACAGACTTGATTCAAATGTTTCGAATCTCAATAGCTTTCGGACCGCCCTGCAATGTGCCCAAGGAACCAGGTGATCACCTATAAATGCCACAGCCCTCAAATCTCTCAGGGATGCACCTATTCACTGACTCTCATTGAAAAACTCCATTGAAGCTCCCATAGAGCTCGGAGCTCCTGAAAGATAAACCCATTTGAGGGAACTCTTATATGAGAGTCTTCTTCTTACATATGTTTGCTGTGAATCTTCCCTGACTTGGGCGTCGGAGGGTCCCCCGCAGAGGGCAACCCTAAGGAAATCCTCTGCATGCGGACTATCTTGCAGGTTTCCCTCTCGGGCGTCGAGATCGGCGTTTGGACCCAGAGCCAGAGAACGGGTTTTCATGGCAACAGTAATGTAGAATTAGGTCATCGACCAATTTCATCCGTATTTGAATATGTGAATATTGCCATGCCATTTTTTATTTTTAATTTAAAATTGTTAGAAAAGTTTGATGAATAGAATTAGTGTGAAATTGAAATTGGTTGTAAAATGGCTCTTAATTTTTTTTATAAAAAATGGGACAAATAGATTAATTAAATTGGGTGATAGAAGAAATTAAAGATTTATAATGGGTAGCATTGGTATGTTCCATTCTATCGTAAATAATCAAAAATTATGTTTAAATGGGTTATACATGATAGGATGGTTAATGATGGGACAACTAAATGGTTCGATTAATTGGTATTCTAGAACCCAATGTATTTTGGTTGAACCCAAAAATGGCTCTCATTAAATTTTTATCGAGTAATTTTATCAAAAAAGAAGCTTTGTTGATTCACAAAAAAAATTTCTACGAAAATTGTAGGAAAAGGTTTAGAATGAAAAAATTTTGCCAAATAATTTTTCCATAAAAAATTTATTGATTAAGAACCAAAAAATTCCCTACAATTTTTTTGAAAATAGTCTTTCTCGAAAATCATAGGAAAAGGCTTTTTCAGAAAAATAATGGTGGGTGATTTTGCCTCCAAAAATTTGTTGATCTAATCCTATGATTTTCACAAAAATTGTAGGCAAAGGTTTTTCCTTAGGAGGACTTTCTCTATGATTTTGAGTTTTATCTTAGGGAAAGTATTTTCATAATAAAAAAATTAAAAATTATTTTCATATTAAAAATTCTTTCACTAGAATCTTTGCCTATGAATTTTAAAAAAATCGTAGGAAAAGATTTCTTTTGCCTGTGATTTTAAATTTGTAAGTGTGAAAATCATAGGGAAAGCCTACACTTTATTGTAGTGTTAGAAGAGCAGTATGGATAGAAATTAAAGAGAACAAAGGATTAAACTAGAGTGCATGGTTTTAAAAATTGGACCAGACTGACCGATCAATTCGGTCATTAGTCCGGTTTGATTTTATTATTAAAGTTAACTTGTATATGACCAGATGAAAACCAAAAAATTCATTGAATCGATCGGGTTCTAAAAAACCGGTTTAATCATGATTTTTAGACTTTTAGTTTTGGTAAATAAAATTAGGGTTGAATTTTTTGGGGCTTTTAATTTTTTATTTTAGTTTTCAATTTTTGGTTTATGAAATATTAAATTATTCTTAAATTATTATTTTTATTATTTTGTATTCTTGTTGGATATTATAACTTTTTAATTGTCATTTTTCATCAAGCTTATTCTTGTTGAATATTGTTATTATATTTTTTAATTAGTCTTATTAGTTTCATTGATTTAAATTATAAAATTTGAATATAAAATATTATGTTATATAAAATTTTCTTAAATAGGTATATAAGTTTTAAAGATATTACTTTATAGTTTGATATTTATATTTTATTATTTTTATATTATTAAATTAAAAATTAATTATGATATCATTCAGTTCTATCAAATCGGTTTATTCGATCGAACCGATTGACCCATGACCCAAATATCTATTATCAAAAGTTCCAACCCGATAATCTCAAACCAAAGCCGACTTCAATTGAAACCAAAGCCTGTTCTGATTAGGAATAGCATCCAACTGCCTCTCCAACAGTCCTAGTCTGTATCGGGTGACCGACATTAAACCGAATTGTCTACCGACAAGGAATAAGTCTTACCTATTCTTAGCTTATAATTATTATAATTACATATATATATATATATATATATATATATATATATATATATATATATATATATATATATATATATATATATATATATATATATATATATATATATATATATATATATATATATATATATGTATATATATATATATATATATATATATATATTATATACATAGTTTATGTATATTAATTTAGTATAAAAAGATGGTCCATCATATATTGATAAACTATGATAACCCTATCCAAATTCTGATAAAAAAATGTACATATATATTTGCACGAGCCTTTTATATTAGACATTATATTTAGAAAATATATTTGTTGTTTGATTTTTTTTTCTATTTAAAGTAGGCCGAGCCTTTTAGTTTGGAAGAAAAGGCGGTTTTGAATCTCGTATTCAATAAATGGAGCGTGCGTAAGATAATGTTTGTTGCACTTTACATGCAGAAATTTAATATTGGTTACACTTTACATAAAAAAATAAAATTTCAACTAATATAATAAATAAAATCTTTGATTTTTATTTACCCAACAAGGCTAACTTCTCATCCTCAATCGCATTTATATGATGGTGGAAGAAAAGCATAATACACCTTATGCGTATCTTTCTTTTATCTTCTTTTCTATGTAAATCGCAATAAGACAATCATCATTCTTGTACTCAATAAAATTTTTATTTTATTTTTCTAGAAAATAGTAATAGTTATAGTAATAGTTATTATATTACTTGTGAAATTGATATATTAGAGGAAACCAATATTAATAATTAAAAAAAAAGGAAAGATGTTTATTACAGTCAGACTTAATCATACTTGCAAGTGGACACATGAATACAATATGGTTGTTAGAGAGATATAATGTGGAGTCCTCTAAGTGTCAGAGCTTTGAAGAAACAATACAATATAAGTTGTTATATATTAGTATGATCGACTAAGCTTGTGTGCTTTAAGTGTTGATGGTTGCCATTTGATGTTTGTTGAGTACAAGAATGAATACAAGATGTTTTTTTGGAGAGATATAATTATTTTGAAAACCATCCAAAGTTTTTTTTATTGGTTAATATTGGGGTAAAACTGTTAAGTTTTTAAACCGGTTGGTTGGTTGTAGTGTTCAGTTTAGGCTTGGGAAAAATTGGTTGAAGTATACAATGTGGAATTAGGTCATTGACCAATCTCATCAGTATTTGAATATTGTTATGCTATTTTTATTTTTGATTTAAAAATGTTAGAAAAGTTTGATGAATAGAATTAGTGCGAAATTGAAAATTGGTTGTAAAAGGCGGTGATAGACGAAATTAAAGATTTATCTTGTATAGCATTGGTATGTTCCATTCTATCACAAATAATCAAAAATTATGTTTAAATGGGTTATACGTTATAGGATGGTTAATGATGGGACAATTAAGGATGGTTTGATTAATTGGTATTATATAACCCAATGCATTTTGATTGAACCCAAAAATGACTCTCATTAAATTTTCATTATCTTACTAAATGATATATTGCTTCGAAAGAAACTAATAAAATATATTAATAATACTATGATATGTCACTTTGATACTATAAAAATTCATAATATTATATGATGTAATAAATTTTTAGTTTGAATTTTAAATTCTTGAATTTAATTTTTAAATTTTAAAGTAGCTTAGTTTTCTTATCATTACCACTCAAATTAGCAATATATATATATATACACATACTTATTTGTCCTTAATTCTTAATTATAGCACAATATCAATGTTTGTTTACCATTTCCATGCTTAATTATTTTTAAAAACCTAATAATGATATTTCAATATTATTTTAATTATTTTTATATTGTTAAAATCTTATAATATATTCATCTTTTTTATGTGGATGGAAGAGATTTTTACTAAGCCATTAGCTTATATTATTGTTGATTTTTTTTTTGACCCGTTGTGCATCTAGTTTCAGGCCTCAAAATGGAAACCAAAATATTTATACACTGTACATAATTTAAAACTATTATTCTAAATTAAAGTTTTAAAATATTTTATTTTTTTATTTTTTTATCTTTTAAATTAAATCATACAAACGTGTCATCGATATTCCTATAATATAAATATTTATATATAGATTCGTCGCCCCCTTCCCCTATAAACCCTAGCTTCATCCTACCATGGAACAAAGAAACCCTCGCTTGTGGTTCTTGATCAATGGATCTCTAGCCTGAGCCCGTAAGTTATATTTGTGGAGGTACGCGATAATAAGCTTCCATCTTCCTCTTAGTTTCTCTTTCACTTTCTGATCATATCTTCTATCCTTGACTGGTTTTTATGTTGATCAAAAAATTTTGGAAAAAATTGATGCTTAGATTGCAGAGTAAAGAATACTTTGAAGCCGGGTGATGTGATTCAATGCAGGAGTGTGGATACCGCATCCTATACAAGAAGCGCACTCGGAGAGGTACGCGCATGCTCTGATTTGAATCACTCTCTGTGCTATTCCCATTAAGGAACACCCCTAAACATTTGCTAAGAAGAGTTCCCATATTAAATTAATGATATATATAAAGGACTGTGAAATCTAATTTTTATGATAGCTGATATTTGGACCGAGAAATCTAATTTTTTATGACAACTAATATTTGGATTGAGAAATCTAAATTTTTTATGATATCTGATATTTGGACTGAGAAATCTAAATTTTTATGGTAACTGATATTTGAACTGAGAAATCTAAATTTTTTTTGACAACTGATATTTCATTATATAAATCAAAAGCAACTTAATTTCCTAGTACTACCAACTTTGAATCTACCATTTGTATTTCACTAAATTAAATCTTAACTCTTAATATGGTCATAGAATGGAATGAGTGCAAATGCGGTCTGGTTGTTGATTTAGATGGAGAGATTTAAGGAATGAGAGTTAATAATTCACTTATTATTTTTCTAATTAACACATCGCTAGTGATAATAGGTGCATCTGCTAACATTTTCCTAAATTTTTTTTATTATAGCCACAGCAAGATCTAATAGTATATAATAATGGGAGAAAGTGTAGTTACCCTGACATCCCTAATATCTACTATCTTTCAAATAAGATGGCTGCTTATCCTTCTCTTTTGCCTCTCCAACCTTCAACACCTCTTCAAAACACCCCCCATCTATCTTTTTTTCCATGGATCCTATCCTCTAACTTACCTTTATTTTTAGCTTCTTGATTAGCTATTCTATCTATTGGGATATGTGCCCATAAATAAATGAGATTTATTATTTTTTGATTAATTTAAAAAAAATAATATTATTTTGCATTCATGTTTTTATACTTTATAAATATTAAAAATCTCTGGATTATTTAAATGTAACTTTGAATATTGTATATAAGTGTTATATAGAGAGGATAATATTTAAAGTAAAATAATCTAATTTTGTCCGTAATTATAAATTAAAGTTGAAATCTTTAATTTAAAATTACTAGCCCAGTTTATTACATTTTGAATGAAATGATCTTATCTGGATTGTTGATAATGAGATTATGGAATGAAAGTACTTTATATAATTTGATTATATAGGACTAGAATGCGATTAATTATGAATCGTTAATAAATTTTATTGTTAAAATAAAGCATTCAGAATTAATCAATGATGGTCATATATAAATTGATCTTATTTTTGAGTAATTAATAGGCTCCTATTTATTGTATTATATTTTTTGATATACATAAAATATAGTATCAAATTCTTGGTATATTAAAATATAATAACATAAGTAGCTAAAAATATTAATATACAAGATGAAATTCATTGCTTTGTAATAAGTCAAATGGATTCTATAAGTTTTGATTGAGGCTTGAATAATAAGAGCGCTCAATTTATGATTAGATCATAATATATTATTCATTATAGAATCAATGGTACTTATGGAGAAGGATATAATTAAAGAGGTTAACGAAAAATGTCTAGCTTTAATTATGAACCGTTTATGAAGGATTGATTTATATGTAGTGATGTGGCTAATCACACCCCAAGGCGGTACGATAATAGCCCACACGGTTTTTGGAGCAAAGTAATGATTTTAGTTGATCTCGGCTTCGGCTTCGGCTTCGGCTTCGACCTCGGCCTCAACCTCGGCCTCGGCTTCGGCCTTGGCTTCGGCTTCGGCTTTGATCTCACCTCGCATGCTATCGGTCCATAGTTCCAGCCATAAAATCAACTTCAAACATCGAGCAGGGTAATTTGAAACACCCCAGAAACTGCCGCGTAGCCTGCTCACCCGTTTCTTGTTAGAATCACAGGCAGTTGTAGATACAGTGTGCAATTGACGATATTCACGGTACGCGTTTAGCATCGGTGCGCCCGCCTGCGGAACCAATCTTAACGGAAGATCAGATTTTGCTGTTATCCGCGAAGGTAAGAGGGACCCCCGAACAGGTATATAAAGCCCCGACTCACAATGAGCGGGGGGATCTCTTCTCTGATCCTAATTCCTATTCTCCAAATCATTGACTTGAGCATCGGAAAGTCCCCATCGGAACCACCGGTCCGAATCTTTTCTTGCAGGTTTTTGGCCAAAAGGAGGCGGTCGTCATCTCTCGAAAGTCTTCGATGACCTTCTACGCCCGATGTTCCTGAGAACTGATCTGGCAGCAACAGATTGGCGCGCCAGGAAAGGGCGGCAGCACACAGATGTTCATTCATATGTATCTGTGACCCCACCACCTCTGCAAGGAAGAAGATGGCACTTACACGAGCGCAGGAGGCTTCCACTAGCCAAGCCGGGGGACACCTCCTGCGGGTTGAGCACTCGGAGGCCAACCTCCCTATTCCACCTTCCGTACAGCTGCAGTTCAACCAATCTGATTGGCTCGATGCTTTGACCCAGTAGTTTTAGGACCTGATGGCGGTGGTGCGGGGCTACAAGAGCAGTGCTCTGCTGCCATGCCATTCCGCCCCAACACTTTTCGCCTCATGTGGAGGGTCATGGAGCTAGCCAGTCTCATCGTGGCAGGACCCCTTCGGAGGCCTCCCACCGTGCGTCTCTAAAGTCTCATCGTTGGGAAACCTCCAAGCCGCGACGGTCTCCTTCCCATCATTCTGATCGCCTTCCTAGGCAACGTGGTGAGAAGGAACCTAAGCAGGTGCATTCCCTGCACCGGTAGCCGTCTCCCTGTTCATCTTCTGAATCCTCAAAGGAAGACACCAATAGAAAGACCGCTCGCTGGGCCGAGCGACGGTTGGATGAATACCATCAGTGGTTGGAGGAGCTTAGCCGCAAAATCACCAACCCCCACGGGATGGACTATGACCACCACCCTCCGCTTTCACGCCGTATTATGGAGGAACTGATTCCACCCCGATTCCATCTTCCCCAGTTGGACCTATATGACGGCACTGTAGACCCCCTAGATCACCTGGAAAGCTACAAAGTCCTCATGCAAGTCTAGGGGGCGACAGATTCTCTTCTCTGTGTTGCCTTTCCGGCTACACTTCGGAAGGTAGCACGTGTGTGGTATTCCTGTTTACAATCACATAGTATCAATTCTTTCAGACAACTCAAGCGATCTTTCCTGGCCCACTTTGATGCATGCCGAAAGATCCCTCGAGTGATTGATAGCCTGTTCGTCGTCCAGCAAAGAAGCGATGAAACCCTGAAGGACTTTGTGGCTCGGTTCAAGGAAGCTGTGCTGGAGGTATACAACCTTGAGAACTCCGTGGCCACGCTAGCTCTGAAGAGGGAACTCCGTCCTTCCAGGTTCGCTTACTCTTTGGATAAAAAGCCTCCCAGCTCTTATGCCGAACTACTGAGCCGAGCGCAGAAGTATATTCGCGCCGACGAAGCAGACTCCTCTAGGAGGGAGGTTGACAAAGGATCCGACAAGAAGCCAATGCCTTCAGAACCTGCTGGGCTGCGGTCCAGAAAGCCTGAGCCACTCCATCGCCTAGATAACCAACACTTCACTCCTCTCCTCGCCCCAATATCTCACTTCCTATTAGAAATCGAAGATGAGCCCTACCTCCGGCGTCCACCTTGCATGAGGCCCGAGGTTCCCCACAGCAAGGAACTATACTGCCGATACCACAGAGACTACGTCCATGACACGGAAGACTGCTGCTTGTTAAAGAAGGCTATCGAGGAACTCGTTCAGCAAGGCCACCTCGGCAAGTTCATCCGTAGGGGAAACCCTGCGGCCCCGGGCCCGTTGGCACCTCCTGCACCCTATATTGGCATGGACAACGCCCCAACGGAGAAGACGATGGCCATGATTTCCTGGAGGGTAGGTAACAATTCTAAAAGACAACGTGAGAAGGGAGTAGATTCTGTAATCCCTTTCTCTAAAGGGGATTTAGAAGGGGTAATTAACAAACATGACAGCGTCGTCGTATCTATGATGATAGAAAAGCACTCTGTAAAGAGAATTTTAGTAGACAGTGAAAGTTCAATTGACGTTTTGAGCTACGAAGCTTTTGTTCGGATGATTTTGTCCAACAACTCCCTTCGACCCGTCACCACACCATTAATGAGTTTTACTGAAGATTATGTAAGGGTCGAGGGGAAGATCACTCTCCCTGTTACAGCTCGGACTTCATCGCGCCAGAGCATGGTCTTTATGAATTTCCTTGTAGTCCGAATCCCGTTGGCTTACAACACCATCCTCGAGAGACCCAGCTTGAACCTTCTGGACGCCGTTATCTCCACCCAGAGGCTACTAGTAAAGTTCCCTACTGGTGAGGGAGTTGGAGAGATGAGGGGGGAGTACAGTCCACTACCGCTCTGCTACCACTTAGCCCCTAGTCCATAGGGAGCTGCGTCAGCTATAGCGCCCGAGCCAATTGACCCCCAAGACTTGGAGAGGAGAGGAGAGCCAGCCAAGCACCTGTTGACTTTCCCATTGGGGGAAGACCCGACCAGGACCATCCAAGTTGGAGCCCTACTCTCAAAAGAAGCATGCGATCAGCTTCTTGCTTTTCTGCGAGCCAACTCTGACATCTTCGCATGGTCATCGTCTGACATGCCGGGCATCCCCAAGAAGGTAATACCCACCGGCTCAACATCAAACTAGGATGCCGGCCGGTCTGGTAGAAGAAGAGAAGCTTCGCCCCAGACCGGCAGAAGACCCTTGATGAAAAGATTCGCAAGCTGGAGGTTGCAGGCCACATTCGGGAGGTCCATTACCCCGACTGGCTGGCTAACATCATGATGGTCCACAAGGCTAACGGGAGCTGGAGGATGTGCATAGATTTCACCGACCTCAACAAAGCATGCCCCAAGGATAGCTTCTCATTACCTCGAATTGACCAGCTGGTGGACACTACGTCCGGTCATGAGACCCTTAGCTTCATGGATGCCTTTTTCGGGTACAACCAGATCAAAATGGATCTGGGGGACGAGGAAGCTACCTTGTTTATGATCGAGAAGGGGATATATTGTTACAAGGTGATGTCGTTCGGACTAAACGCGGGGGCCACTTATTAGAGGCTGATGAATAAAGTCTTTGGAGACCAGATCGGGCACAACATGGAGGTATAAGTGGACGACATGTTGACCAAAAGTATCCATACCACTGACCACATTGCCGACCTAGCGGAGACCTTCGGTAACCTCCATCGGTACAAGATGAGGCTGAACCCCCGTAAGTATACTTTTGGGGTGACAGAAGGCAAATTCTTGGGTTTCATGGTGACGCAGTGTGGGATCGAGGTGAACCCTGATAAGATCCGAGCCATCTTGGACATGAGGTCTCTAGCCAACAAGAAGGAGGTGCAGCGCTTGACTGGAAGGGTGGCGGCCCTGAGCCGTTTTTTGTCTAAGTCCACGGAAAGATGTCTGCCTTTCTTTAAGGAACTACACAAAGTCAACGGCTTCGAGTGGATGAGGAAGTGTCAAAAGGCCTTCGAGGAGTTAAATATTTCTTATCCACCCTGCCATTGTTATCCAAACCAAGGGGCGAGAAGGAACTCCTCTTGTACCTCGCGGCCACTCCCGAGGCTGTCAGCTCTGTGTTAGTTTGCATGGACGCCGATGGGATACAAAAGCCAGTGTACCACACTAGCAAGGTGCTTCACGATGCAGAGACTAGATATTCCAGGGTCGAGAAAATTATCTTTGCTTTGATCGTCTCTGCCCAGCGCTTCAGGCCCTATTTCCAAGCTCACCCGATTGTTGTAGTCACAGATCAACCGCTCAGGACAATCCTCTCCTGCCCTGATACCTTTGGCCGACTGGCAAAGTGGGCACTCAAACTGGGGAAGTTTGACCTATCATTTTGACCCAAGTCGGCTATAAAGTCTCAGGTCTTAGCAGATTTTCTGGTCGAGTGCACTTGGACGGAAGAGCAGCTGAAAGAGTCCCATGCAAACCCTTCGGGTATTACGTCCGAGGGAAGAGGGAAGGACTGGATCCTTTATGTGGATGGAGCTTCAAACTCTCAAGGGAGTGGGGCAGGCCTCATCCTAGCGAGCCCATACAGAGTTGTGACTGAGTATGCCCTCCGTTTCCTTTTCCCAACCACCAATAACTAGGCTAAGTATGAAGCCCTACTGTTAGGGATGAGGCTGGCTCGGGAGCTCGGGGTGAAATGCCTTAGGGTCTTCACTGACTCCCAGCTCATCTCTGGTCAGATCAAAGGAGAATACGAGACGCGGCACCCCACTATGTCTAGTTACCTGAACAGGGTGCAGTCACAAGCCTCTTCCTTAGCCCACTTCAGTGTCAGCTACATTCCCCAGAAGGAGAATGCTAGAGCTGATGCCTTATCCCGGCTAGCCATCTCGGCAGATGGGGCCTGTGGAGAACTTACATGGAGTATCTAGAAGCCCCAAGCATCGACGCAGTAGAAGAATCCATGCCAGTCTTCCAAGAGCCTTCCTGGATGGATGTCTACATCCAATATTTCACTGCTAGCACCCTCCCAGCCGACCCCACTGAAGCCAAGGTATTCAAATGGCGAGTACACAAGTTCCTGATGTTCGACAGATAATTGTACCAAAGATCCTTCTCTCATCCTCTCCTCAAATATGTTGGTCCCGTAGATGCCGACTACATCTCCGTGAGATCCATGAAGGTATTTGTGGAAACCATTTGGGAGGCAGAGCACTGTCACACAAGGCCCTACGCCAAGGCTATTACTGGCCCACCATGCAGGAAGATGCAGCCGAGCTGGTCCGAAAGTGCGATAGTTGTTAGCGGCATGCTAACATTCAACGGCTGCCAACCTCTCGATTGAGCCTCCTGTCCGCTCCATGGCTATTCACCTAGTGGGGAATGGACATCTTGGGACCATTCCCTCCAGCCTCTGGTTAGCAGAAGTTTTTGCTCGTTGCCATAGACCACTTCACCAAGTGGGTAGAGGCCGAAGCACTGGCCAAGATTACCAAAGCCAGGGTGAGAAACTTCTTCTAGAAGTCTGTTATTTGTCGGTTTGGACTACCCCACACACTTGTTACCGACAATGGGCGCCAGTTTGACAACATCCCATTCAGAGACTTCTGTGCGGAACTAGGGATATATCAGAGGTTCACTTCCGTCGGTCAACCGCAAACAAACGGGGTGACCGAAGTGACAAATCGGACAATCCTTCAAGGGCTTAGGACATGCTTGGATGATTTCAAAGGAAGATTGGTGGAGGAGCTCCCGAACGTGCTGTGGGCGTATCATACGACATCACGAACCCCCACAGAAGAAACTCCTTTCAGCCTTGTGTTCGGATCGGAGGCAGTTATCTCGGTGGAAATTAGCATCCCTAGTCCCCAGACACAATCATACGATGAGGGGAGCAACTCTAACCAGTTAAGAGCCAATCTCGACCTCATCGAAGAACTCCGTGATCGAGCACAACTCAGAATGTCTTCCTATCGACAGAGGATTGCAAAGTACTACAATGCCCGAGTTCATCCCAGAACATTACTCCCTGGAGACTTGGTCCTCAGACGAGCCGAAGTCTCCAAGCCTATGGAGGGGGGAAAACTCTCTCCAATTGGGAAGGGCCTTATCGAATCACCGACGCACTTCAATGCGGAGCATACCGGATCGAAGGGCTAGACGGAAAACCTCTCCCTCACACCTGGAACGCGGATAACCTATGTCGGTATTATCAGTAGTATGTTATCTTAAGTTTGAGCATGTTTGCTAGAATTAACATTCATTTTCTTACTAACAAAAGTGACTTCAAGTGGTCTTGCTTCTCACTTAAGACCGACTCAGCGTCGGCACTCAAGCCCGACTTAGCATCGGCACTCAAGCCTGACTCCAAATCGGCACTTAAGCCCGACTCAACGTTGGTGCCCAAGCCCGACTCCGCATCAGCACTTAAGCCTGACTCAGCATCGACGCCCAAGCCTGACTCCATGTCGGCGCCCAAGCCCGACTCAGCATCGGCACTCAAGCCGACTCAGCATCGACACTCAAGCCCAACTCCGCGTCGATGCCCAAACCCAACTCCACATCGGCACTCAAGCCTGACTCAGCGTCGGCACTCAAGTTCAACTTTGAGTTAGCGCCCAAGCCCGACTCCAAATCGGCACTCAAGCCCGACTCAGCGTTGGCACTCAAGCCCGACTCCGCATCGGCGCCCAAGCCCAACTCTGCGTCGGCACTCAAACCCGACTCCACGTCGGCACTCAAGCCCAACTCAGCGTCAACACTAAAGTTCGACTTCAAGTCGGCACCCAAGCCCAATTCCGCATCGGTACTTAAGCCTGACTCCGCGTCGGCACTCAAGCCTGACTCAGCGTCGGCACTCAAGTTTGACTTCGAGTCAGCGCCCAAGCCCGACTCCGAATCGGCACTTAAGCCCAACTCAGCGTCGGCACTCAAGCCAAACTCCGCGTCAGCACCCAAGCCCAACTCCGCGTTGGCACTAAAATCCAATTCCGCGTCGGCACTCAAGCCTGACTCAGCGTCAACACTCAAGCTCGACTTCAAGTCGGCGCCCAAGCCCAATTCCACGTCGGCACTTAAGTTTGACTCCATGTCGGCACTCAAGCCCGACTCAGCGTCGGCACTCAAGTTTGACTTCGAGTCGGCGCCCAAGCCCGACTCCGAATCGGCACTCAAGCCCGACTTAGCATCGGCACTCAAGCCTGACTCAGCGTTGGCACTCAAGCCCGACTCTGCGTCGGTGCCAAGCCCAACTCTGCATCGGCACTCAAACCCGGCTCCACGTCGGCACTCAAGCCTGACTTAGCATCGGCACTTAAGTTCAACTTCGAGTCGGCATCCAAGCCCGACTCCGAATCGGCACTCAAACCCAACTCAGCATCAGCACTCAAGCCTGACTCCGCGTCGATGCCCAAGCCCGACTCTACGTCGGCACTCAAACTCGACTCCACATCGGCACTCAAGCTCGACTCAGCGTCAGTATTCAAATTTGACTTCAAGTCGGCACCCAAGCCCGATTCCGCATCGGCACTTAAGCATGATTCCGTGTCGGTACTCAAGCCTGACTCAGCATCAGCACTCAAGTTTGACTTCGAATTGGCACCCAAGCCCGACTCTGAATTGGCACTCAAGCCTGACTCAGCATCGGCACTCAGCGTTGGCGCCCAAGCCCGACTCTGCGTCGGCACTCAAACCCGATTCTGCGTTGGCACTCAAGCCTGACTCAGCGTCAGCACTCAAGTTCGACTTCAAGTCGGCACCCAAGCCCGAATCCAAATCGGCACTCAAGCTTGACTCAGCGTCGGCACTCAAGCCCGACTCCGCATTGGCGCCCAAGCCCGACTCCACATCGGCACTCAAGCCTGACTCCAAATCGGCACTCAAGCCTGACTCAACGTCGGTGCCCAAGCCCGACTCCGCATCAGCACTTAAGCCTGACTCAGCATCGACGCCCAAGCCCGACTCCATGTCGGCGCCCAAGCCCGACTCAGCGTCGGCACTCAAGCCGACTCAGCATCGACATCAAGCCCAACTCCGCGTTGATGCCCAAACCCAACTCCACGTTGGCACTCAAGCCTGACTCAGCGTCGGCACTCAAGTTCAACTTTGAGTTAGCGCCCAAGCCCGACTCCAAATCGGCACTCAAGCCCGACTCAGCGTTGGCACTCAAGCCCGACTCCGCATCGGCGCCCAAGCCCAACTCTGCGTCGGCACTCAAACCCGACTCCACGTCGGCACTCAAGCCCAACTCAGCGTCAGCACTAAAGTTCGACTTCAAGTCGGCACCCAAGCCCAATTCCGCATCGGTACTTAAGCCTGACTCCGCATCGGCACTCAAGCCTGACTCAGCATCGGCACTCAAGTTTGACTTCGAGTCAGCGCCCAAGCCCGACTCCAAATCGGCACTTAAGCCCGACTCAGCGTCGGCACTCAAACCCGATTCCGCATCGGCACTCAAGCCTGACTCAGCGTCAGCACTCAAGCTCGACTTCAAGTCGGCGCCCAAGCCCAATTCCACGTCGGCACTTAAGTTTGACTCCATGTCGGCACTCAAGCCCGACTCAGCGTCGGCACTCAAGTTTGACTTCGAGTCGGCACCCAAGCCCGACTCCGAATCGGCACTCAAGCCCGACTTAGCATCGGCACTCAAGCCTGACTCAGCGTTGGCACTCAAGCCTGACTCTGCGTCGGTGCCCAAGCCCAACTCTGCGTCGGCACTCAAACCCAGCTCCACGTCGGCACTCAAGCCTGACTTAGCATCGGCACTTAAGTTCGACTTCGAGTCGGCATCCAAGCCCGACTTCGAATCGGCACTCAAGCCCAACTCAGCATCAGCACTCAAGCCTGACTCCGCGTCGATGCCCAAGCCCGACTCTACGTCGGCACTCAAACTCGACTCCACATCGACACTCAAGCTCGACTCAGCGTCAGCACTCAAATTTGACTTCAAGTCGGCACCCAAGCCTGATTCCGCATCGGCACTTAAGCATGATTCCGTGTCGGCACTCAAGCTCGACTCAGCATCGGCACTCAAGTTTGACTTCGAGTCGGCACCCAAGCCCGACTCTGAATTGGCACTCAAGCCTGACTCAGCATCGGCACTCAGCGTTGGCGCCCAAGCCCGACTCTGCGTCGGCACTCAAACCCGATTCTGCGTTGGCACTCAAGCCTGACTCAGCGTCAGCACTCAAGTTTGACTTCAAGTCGGCGCCCAAGCCCGAATCCAAATCGACACTCAAGCTTGACTCAGCGTCGGCACTCAAGCCCGACTCCGCATTGGCGCCCAAGCCCGACTCCACATCGGCACTCAAACCCGACTCCGCATTGGCACTTAAGCCCAACTCAGCATCAGCACTCAAGTTCAACTTTGAGTCGGCACTCAAGCCCGACTCAGCATCGGCACTCAAGCCCGACTCCATGTCGGCACCCAAGCCTAACTCCGTGTCAGCACTCAAACCCGACTCCGCATCAGCACTCAAGCCCGACTCAGCGTTGGTACTCAAGTTTGACTTCGAGTCGGCATCCAAGCCCGATTCCACGTTGGCACTTAAGCCCGACTCTATGCCGACACTCAAGCCCAACTCCGCGTCGGCACCCAAGCCCGACTCCGCGTTGGCACTCAAGCTCGACTCCATGTCGGCAATCAAACCCGACTTTGAGTTGGTACTTAACCCCGTTCAGTGTCGGCACTTTGCCAATTCACATAGGCGTTCATGTTCGACTCGACATCGATACTCACACCCGACCCTATGATGGCACTCGAGCTCGATTGAAGGTCGTGCTCCAACCCGGTCTCGTGTCGAGGCATAAGCCTGCGATGGATCAGCATTTAATATGCCCTAGTCTCAGTTTCAGCCTTGAGGCTCTAGTTTCGAGGCCTGCGTCTTGACTCTGGCCTTAGCACCGAAGTCAAATATCAGCCATCCTAACTACAGCATCGGTTTCTAAAAGGGATCTATGATCTCAGCCTCGGCTTTGGCTCTAAAATGAACAAGTGGAATCTCATATTTCAAAAATTTGCATTTCATTGATTAAGCAACTTACAAAATTTTTGGCTCTTGCCGGTCCTCGTTACAAAAAAAACTCAAGGCTCAGTCGGAGCTGGGTCATCATCCCCAAGAACATCATCTGGCTCTAGCTCCTCGATTCCTTCGAGATCGTAGAGTCTTCATACTTTTTCCTTGCAGTCCCAGAAGCCACCATCATACGCGGAGGCAGTGGTCTTGGCCAACTCTTTGTCATTGGCGTCGGACTTCCTAAAATTCTCTACGGCCTCGGCGGCCTTCTGTTCAGCCATGATCATCGCCGCCTTCAGCTCGGTTATTTCAGCGTCGAACTGGTAGGCGATCTCCTCGGCATTCTCTGCTCGTTCCTCGACCACTTTTATTTCAATAGTGGCGGAGTGTAGCCGGTTCTTCAATATATACACCTCTGCCTCTGCCATCTTCAGCCTCTCCTCGGTAGCCTTTTGCTTTTCCTCCGCCACTTGAGCATTATCGAACTCATTGGCCGCCTGGCGCTGAGCCATGTCAAGTGCCTCCTCTGCCCTTTCGGCTCAGGCTAGGTTTCTAAATCGGGCGGCCTTGGCTTCGGCCTCGGCCCTTTGCGCCCGAGCCACTTCCGCTCGGGCCTCCTCTAGAGCTGCCTCAGCCTCTTCTGCTCTGGCATGGGCTTGGTTGGTGGCTTCCTGCGATTGGTCGAGGGTGGCCTCGGCTTGGGACAGAAGGCCCCTGACGACGGTCAACAAATTTAACGCCTGTACAAGAATCCTTCGAGTTAAAGCCATGAAAAATGAAAAATTTTGAGATTCGCAGAAAGCACTTACCCAGAGGTGCACGATAGACGCCTCGTGGAAGAACACGGAGGTCCTCTAGTTCTGGAGGACCCCCTGAAGTTTAGGTACAGAGGCCTCAGCAATCACCCACTCGGCCCTGCGGCTATGATGCAACAGGATTGATTGGAAAGAAGGCGTGTCAATCTCACCTTCCCCCATAGCATCGGCGGATGCTTGATCCACCGGTGTGGGATCAGATGCCAGTGGTGCCTCCGACACTTCAGCCTCCAAAGGCTTTTTGGCCGCCGCCTCTTCAGTGGATAGGACGACTTCTGGAGCTGGCCCTGCGGCCAAGCCAGTTGGCTCCACCTCAGGAGCAATAGGCGATGGCGGCGGCGATTTGGTCCTCTACTTCGGAGGAGTATTGGTCAAGTCGATGGGAGATGGGGGCAGTGCTGGTGAAGGCGATCAAGGCCATTCCCTCTCCTCGGTTTCATTTCTTTCCGAGGCCCCTTCGGCCTCAGCACCCCTTACTGACTTTGATTCTTGCCCTTCCCTCGGCAGGGGCTCCATCAGTTTGGGCCCTTCTCTTCTTGGTGGCAGCTTTTCTTATCGTTTGAAGTGATGGTGCCATTCCTGCAGATCAAAGAATTTGTTTAAAAAAAACAAGAAGAAGAGAGAAGGGGGGACGGTTGGCCGCTCACCATTGCCAGGAATAAGGCCTGCCAGCCGAAGATTCTCCTCGGCTAACAGCATGTTGCATCGAGGGACGTCGGCAGTGATCAACTGTCCGAACACCTCTTTATCTCTTGGGAGTATTGTCAGGTCTTTGTTTGGCTCGGTCTCGAGAACTCCCCACTCTATCCTTACCCTCTCAACCTGAGCAAAGAAAAACCTATCTTTCCACTGTTTGATGGAAGTGGGAAGATACAGCTTAAGGGTTCTAGTTGGCCTAGGGGCGAAAGACCACCATCTCTATTGTTTCCTAAGGGTGTAGAAGCTACAGAAGAGAGAGATCCTAGCCTCTATCCCATGGATGTGACATAATACTAGGAAACTGATAAGGGTCCGAATGGAGTTTGGGACCAACTATGCTAGAGCCAAGGAATATCGGTCTAATACATTAACTATAAAGGGGTGAATGGAAAGACGAAGGTCAGCATTAAAGTAAGATTCGTAAAGGGCAACCCTACCAGGGTAAGAGGAGCTTACTCTATCCTCAGGAAGAGGTCAGTAGAGGCGAAGGTCAGTAGGGATTTGATAACGAGCCTTGAGATTAATTATCTCTTGAGCAGTCATGATAGAGGCAGTCCCCTTGGGGGACTATCTCACAAGGGAAGGGCCAACAACGGCCAGACGATGCCGGATGGGATCCCATCCGGCAGCCGGGCGATTCTCGATGGGAAGTCAGCTGGTGGCTTGCTGCTGTCCCACTGGAGCAACCTCTGCGGAGGTGGACCAGCTGGGCACATGAGAAGATGAAGGTTGGGGGAGGTTGGGGGAATAACCCTCGGAATCGGAAATCGAACATGAAAGAGATGAAGAGGCCATGGAAATGGAACTAACCTGAAGAATTTGAGAACGGAGAATCAAAGACGAAGAGCTCGGGTGGCGGAAGATGAACAAGCTCGAGCAGGGTTAGTAGGGAAGAAGGCGAAGGTAGTGAAGGCGGCCCGGATCGGGTGCGATCTCCTTTTATAGTCTTGTCTTTTCAAATTGTCCTGCCAGGCTCACTTCAGCCATGTGCTCGCTTGCCATTAGATATGGTTACGACAACCACCCGGAGTGCAGCGCGCGAGGGGCACTGCCAATGGCGGGACGACGGTGATCTCACCGCAATGATGTGCCCGCCTTTTCATAGCCCGGCACTCGAGGAAAATCCCCCTCGATCTCAACGACCGAAACAGGTGGGATGATGGCACTACAACATCCGATGCATCATTAAAGAAGGAATGACCCTCGACACGTGGCACTTGAAGATCAGCCACCAGGTGATAAAATGCCCCCTTTCGATGGCAAGTGCTTGCACACCCATCTCAGGGGCAGGGGGGCATCTGATGTAGCTAATCACACCCCCAGGCGGTACGGTATTAGCCCACATGGTTTTTGGAGCAAAGTAATGATTTTAGCTGATCTCGACTTTGGCCTCGGCTTTGGCTTTGGCTTTGGCTTAGGCCTCGGCCTCGACCTCAGCCTCGGCTTCGGTCTCGCCTCGCATGCTATCGGTCCATAGTTCCAGCCATGAAATCAACTCCGAATGTTGAGCAGGGTAATTTGAAACACCCCAGAAACTGTCGCGTAGCCTGCTTACCCATTTCTTGTTAGAATCACGGGCAGTTGCAGATACTGTGTGTAGTTGACGATATTCACGGTACGCGTTTAGCAGCGGTGCGCCCGCCTGTGGAGCCAATCTTAATGGAAGATCGGATTTTGCTGTTATCCGCGAAAGGTAAGAGGGACTCCTGAATAGGTATATAAAGCCTCTGTTGCCCAGATGTAGTAACCCAAGAGGGGGGTGAATTGGGTTATTTAAAAAATTTAATAGCTATGCAGATATATGTGCTTTCAACCCTAATTTTGATTTGCAGCGGTGAAGTGGGGTGCACAGAATAATATCAACAAAAAAGCAAGCAATCACAAACACACAGAAGTTTATAGTGGTTCGGTGCCAAACTCAACACCTACATTCACTCCCCAAAACCTTTGGAAATTCCACTAATCATATCATAACGATTACAACCTCTAGCCGAACCAGGCTAGCCCTCTTGTTTATACGGCACAAGGCAGCCAAAAAACCCCTAGCCAAACCAGGCTAGTCCTCTTGTTTCACGGCACAAGGAAGCCAAAAACCCCTAGCCAAACCTAGGCTAGTCCTCTTGTTTAAATGGCACAAGGAGGCCAAAAACAAACCAGGGTTCTCTAACCCTTTTACAAGATAATCAGAGTATGTAAAGGAGAAGCTCCTACAAAGAGAAAATATTCAGAATATACTTTACAACTTTTTGAAGCAATAAACTCAGCAATAAATGAACTAGGTTGAAGCAGCTGAAGTCTTGAATGCTTGAAAAGCTTTAATGATTCGGACGACCTTTCGGAGCAAGGAATGAACTTGAATGCACAGCAACCACTCAACAAATATTCAATGAAGGCTCTTTTCTTAGATTTTTCTCTCTTTAAAATTTCTTTTTCAAAAATCGTCAAGGTGTGCTTCTAATCCCAGCTATTTATAACCATCTAACAAGAAAATATCTGTTAGATACATAAGAAATAAATGAAAATAATAACGGGAAGAAAATATAATCGTTAAACATGTTTCCATTAAGCATTGAATGCAGATCTTCATTTGAGGAAGGATAAGCACTGAAAAAATTCAAAAATCCAAAAGTTAAATATAGCTTGAAATAGCAATAGAGAGAGAGTAAGAGAGACAGAACACTCTTAAGAGCTCAGGCGGCGGTTGACTGAAAAATAAATCCAAGTAGCTAAGGATATGAATGCCATCGTCCAAGAGTTAAGCAAGGGACCTCAGCTAGCTAATCAGTTAGCTAACCAGAGAGACTAAAAACAAATAAGACGTCCACAGGTATCTCTTCAGTCAGCTAGAAGGTCGTTAGTTAGCTCTTCAGCTAACTCACAACAAAAAGCAATGGCCAGCAGGGTACAAAGCTGAATACTTAGTTAACTAGGCAGCTAACTAAGCAACGGTCAGTTAGCTCTTTAGTTAACTATCAGGGAAAAAGCAATGGCAGAGGAAAAGTTTCATGCATCCATAGTTAGCTCTCCAGCTAAATGAATTTGAATCCCTCTCGGCTGTAGGAGAAAAATAAAATAGTTAGTTAGCTGAATAGTTAACTGAATGAAACGTCAGCTAGCTAAAAGGTTTCTCAGCTAGCTCCATAGATAGCTAAACAGTTAACTAAGCAAATGCCAGCTAGCTAAAAGAGTTGCAGTTAGCTAACAAGACATCCAGCCAGCTAGCTAAAATTTGAGGGTGTTCGGCCAATGCACTGTGACGAGCGAATTAGTTAACTGAAGGAATTCCAACTAGCTAACAAGCTAGCTCACTAGTTAACTAAAAGAAAAGGACGTTCGGCCAGGCACCTGAGACAAGTTTCTTAGTTAGCTGAAAGAGCTCCAGCTAGCTAACAAACTAACTCACCAGCTAGCTAAAAAGGAGGACGTTCGGCCAGGCACCTGAGACGAGCATTTTAGTTAGCTGAAGAAACTGCAGTAGCTAACAAGCTAGCTAAACAGCTAGCTAAAATGCAAGATCGTTCGGTCCAATCACTATGAAAATGTCCCAGCTAGCTAAAAGTCGTGCCAGTTAGCTAAATAGAATAACAAGCTAGCTAACCAGTTAACTCCAAGGCTAATAATCATATTCAAAGAAAATTAAATGAAGTACTTTCTTACCAGTCGATTTTGCATGAAGATACTTACTTGCAAGGTGACCGAACTTCCCTGTATCAATCTTAGAATTGCTTAATTTGTTTTGTAATCATCAAAATCAATCTGGGGTCAACAATCTCGCCCTTTTTGATGATGACAAAACCTTTAAGCAAATAAAGAGCAAGTGTATATATGGAAGTTCAATAAGTAAACAGGAGTAATCAGAAAACATTAATTTCTCCCCCTGTCAAAATAAATAAGTGAAATCTTTTTCTTTTCTCCCCCTGAATATATGGAGTTACTATTTTACTCCATTTCTTAATGTATGCAAGCAACATTCTTCTCCCCCTTTTTGTCATTAATCAAAAAGAAGTTTGAAGAGTCTTGCAATAACTTTAAGCATAATAGATCAAGGAGATGTTAACATTCATTACATAATTAAAGCAGTCATGCAGATTAGCACAAGATAGTAGATATTACATGTCATTGTTTTAAGTCATAGAGCATAAACATAAACAAGCATAACAAGTTTGTTCAAATACTACAAAACATATAAGTTAAGTACAATCATTTATCATTATCAGATGAAGAAATATGCACGGAGGAAACTTTTGTCTTGCTTCAAGATTGAGGCTTGACGGAGGAGGGCCGTGACGGTGGAGAGAAAAGGTGTGGAAGTTTTCAAGGAGGGTCGTGACGAAGCATCAGGCGCAGAGGCGGCAGAACAAGTGATGAGAGTCTCCATGAGTTGACTCAGCCTAGAGATGGTTGCAGTCCAATGATCAATAGCGTTTGCTGCATCCTGGGTCTGGGTCTGGCTTGATCTCATTTGATATTCTACCCACTCAGCCTTAGTCTCAAAGTTTTCAAGCTTGCTTTTAAGTAAATTTATCTCCTTCAGGATCCGTTCCATGACAGATCATTGTGGTGAAAAACTCTCCCATTAAGAATGTTCACATCATGAACAAGAAGCACTGTCACCAGAGCTTCGACTAGAAGTGGCAAGGGTCAATTCATTGATAATATGACAGAGTTGATCATCACATAATTTGACAGTTGGAAAAGGAGCAGGAGCAGGGTTGTCATTACGAAAAGATGATCCAGAAACATTGATTTCAGGTGGATCAGGTAGAAAAGGGTTTTGGTCAGCTATCATAGCAGCAAGATACGGATTGGGTTGGCTGAAGTCATAAGTGAAAAAGTTTTGAGGGGAATAGGCAGGTTGATTCACAGTAGGTGGTGGCATACTAGATTGTCCTGTTATAGATCTAACTTTTAACCAAATACCATCCCTTTTAGCAAAATCCATACGGTGCAGTGAATGAGCATTAAAAACGTCAGAGTGACGTAATGCCACTGCAGTTTCTCCTTTAAGTTTAATATTAAAAAATTCAAATACATATGTGAGAAACATTCCGTAAGGCAAAGCAGCCTTAGATCTGGACAAAGATTCTCTCATAACGGTCATCATTAATTCAGGTAAATCAACAGGGTCTTCTATTAAGATATCATACATTAAGCAAATGTCCCTATCGTTTACCACATTAAATGATCCAGCACGAGGGGTGAGAATCTTAGCAATGATACTATGGAAAAGCCGATTTTCAACAGATAACATATTTGCATCTAACGTTTCAATCTTAGTAGCTTCAGTATCATCTATATTAAGGATTAGGCCAATCTTATATCCGCATTCACTAGGGAGAATTTCTAAGAAACCTTCAGATGGAATTTTCAAAGCAGATCCTAATGTTTTACCGTCTAGGTCTATTTTAGTCTTTTTCATAAAGGAAGAAATAGTTCCACTACCAAAGGAAATGTTTTCATAGAATTCCTTAATAAGTTCAGGATAAATAGGTCTTTTGGTAGAAAGAAGCTTATCCCAACCTTGTTTAACTAACAGATTACCGATTTTAAAACCTTCTTGTTCTAAAAAATTAAAGTCTACTAACCTCCCATGAGCAAAAGATTTTGAAGCAAGTATGATTCTTTAGGATTGGCTTGATATCTTGCACACATGAAAACACTAAATAAAATATCTGGCCTACTAGCAGTTAAATATAACAAAGATCCAATCATACCTCTATATAATTTTAAATCAACATATTTTTTAGAATTATAAGTTTCAAGTCTACATGATGAGCTCATAGGGGTACCGATACTCTTAGATGTCTCCATGCCAAACTTCTTGATCATTTCTTTTGTATATTTGGATTGGCTTATGAAGATCCCATCTTTGCTTTGTTTAATTTGAAGTCCAAGGAAGTAGGTCAGCTCACCCATCATACTCATCTCGAACTCTCCCTGCATAAGCTTAGCAAAGTCTTTGCACAAAGATTCATTAGTGGCACCAAATATGATATCATCGATATAGATTTGAATAACTAATATATCTTTATTTTGCCTTTTAATAAATAAAGTTGTATCAACAGTTCCTCGAATAAAATTATTACTAATCAAGAATTTTCTTAATCTTTCATACCATGCCCGGGGTGCTTGTTTCAAACCATACAAAGCTTTGTTTAATTTGAAAACGTGGTTTGGAAACAGATGATTTTCAAATCCGGATGGTTGTTCCACAAAAACTTGTTCGGCAATATATCCATTCAAGAAAGCACTTTTAACATCCATTTTTATAATTTAAAATTCATATAACAAGCATAAGCAAGAAGTAATCTAATAGCTTCTAATCTAGCAACAGGGCATAAGTTTCATCAAAATCAATTCCCTCTTCTTGATTATAACCTTTAGCTACTAATCTTGCCTTATTTCTAATTATATTACCATGTTCATCTAATTTGTTTCTATAAACCCATTTAGTTCCAATAATTTGATGATCATGAGGTCTTTCAATAAGAGTCCAAACATTATTTCTTTCAAATTGGTTAAGTTCCTCATGCATGGCATTAATCCAATCAACATCATTTTTAGCATCATCATAACATTTAGGTTCAATTTTAGATACAAATGCTAAATTATTACAAGCATTTCTAAATGATGATCTAGTTCTCACTCCTTGAGAAGGATCACCAATAATTTGATCTTTAGGGTGACTAAGAACATACCTCCATCCTCTTTCTAATTCATCATTACCTTGTGAGGCTTCAGGTAGGTCAGCATTCTCTTCTTCACTTACCTCTTGTGTATCATTCTTGTCCTTTAATGTGAAGTCCTTGAATTGATCTTCAATTTCATCTGCATCATTTATACCTTTTCCCTTCCTTGATGGAAGATCATTAGATTCATCAAAGATAACATGAATTCATTCTTCAACTATTAAAATCTTTTTGTTGAATATTCTAAAAGCTCTACTATGTAAAGTGTTGACCCAACTATTGATTTTGATGATTAATAAAGGAATTAAGTATATTTATTTGATTACTAATGGATTTGACAAGTATTTTAGGACTCAAAATATTTGATCAATTCAAATAAATTAAGAAACGTGTTTTGAATCAATTGCAAAACATCAATTTCAAAGTTTCAGAACATGGAGTCGACACCTAGAATTCCTGGAGCTGACCCCATGGCCATTCAAATTTTCTTCTGATTTTTGATACGGTCCGGAGCTGACACCTAGAGTTTCGGAGCCGACACCCAGAGTTTCGGAGTCGACACTTATAGTGTCTGGAGCCGACTCCGATGCGGGGACAGAACGTTGATTTTTTGAGCATCTTGGAGCCGACACCTACAGTATTCGGGAGCCGACACCTGACGATGGCAAGCCGACACCTAACTTTTTCGGAGCCGACTCCTTGACGAACTCAGAACTTTCTATTTTTGGAAAAATGACTTGGAGCTGGCACCTGAAAAGTTGGAGCCGACTCCAACCTGTTTGGGATGAAAATTTAAATTGCCAGATCAGCTCTAACGGTAACATTTCCTTTTAACCTAATTTCTAATGGATATATTTTGTTTCCAGGTACATTCCAATGGCTAGTTTTCTTCTCAAAATGGATTAAAAGAAATCTATAAAAAGGGAAAAAACACCCGTTTGAAAAGGGACGGAAAAATAGAAAAATTTTAAATCAAAAATCTAAGAAAGCCTGAGCCTGAATCTCATGAGAAAAGCACTCAAATTCAAACCCTTCCACTCCACAAGCTCAAAGAAGAATCCAAGGCATTCAATCTTGAAAAAATCGAAGGATTCTCAAAGGGGAAGAAGAAACTCTGTTTTGAAGATTTTCCAACTTCTCATTCGCAACATTTGCAACGAATCAAAGCTGAGGCCTGATTCAACATCTCCAAAGAGAAGAGGAAAAGAAGAAAAGCTCAACTCCAATCTACTTCAAACAGGCTTTTTAAACTTATTTATTCATTTGAATATTTGCTCATTTGAGGAGCTTTGTATTATTGAAAAATACTTTTCATTCTTGTTTGTGCTGGTCAATCTGGGGGATTGAACTAGTGGAGGTTGTATACCTTGGGTCAAGCTAGATAAGCTTGAGTTTAGGGTTTTGTGCTGGTGAGCCCGGAAAAACCGGCTGGGTTCGTTGTGATCCCGGGGGAAAACAACAAGTTTTGAGTTGTGATCTTGTAAAACAACTCGGCTATAATCTAGTCGATTATAGTGTGGACCCAAGTGAATCCTGGGGGTGGATGTAGGTGTTGGATACACCGAACCACTATAAAATCATTGTGTTTTTCGTGCTTCCATTATCTCTATCTCTATCTCCTTGTTTGTGCTTTATATTTGCATTGCATTTAATTTCATTTAACTTAAAGCTAATAGTTTTCAAAAGGCTTAAATTTTTAAAGAACCCAATTCACCCCCCCCCCCCTCTTGGGTTACCATTTGGGCCAATAATTGGTATCAGAGAAAGTGCTCATTGTTTATTTGATCACACGATCAAGAGCTAAAGATCCAAATGGTAGCTCAAGTTGGATCTTCATTTGCCGAAGGTTATTCTACAAATAGACCTCCCTTATTTAATGGTTCTAACTATTCATATTGGAAAGCAAGAATGAGGATATTCATTCAAGCTTCTGATTATGAATTGTGGGGTGTTATAATTAATAGACCTAGTACACCCACACATATTGTTGATGACATTATTGTTCCGAAGCCCGAAAGAGATTGGAATGATAATGATAGAAAAATGGCACAGCTCAATGCTAAGGCCATGAATGTTTTATATTGTTCATTAGATGCTAACGAATTTAATCGCATTTCTACATGTAATTCCGTAAAAGAGATTTGGGATAGATTAGAGGTTACCCATGAGGGTACTAACCAAGTAAAAGAATCTAAAATAAACATTCTTGTTCATAAATATGAATTATTTAGCATGGAGCAAACTGAAACTATAGCATGCATGTATACTAGATTCACCGATATTGTAAATGGTTTGAAGAGTCTTGGGAAAACCTATGCTAATTCTGAACTTGTTCGCAAAATTCTTAGGTCACTTCCAAGGACTTGGGAAGCAAAGGTGACAGCAATCCAAGAAGCCAAGGACCTCAACACTTTACCCTTGGAGGAGCTACTTGGATCCTTGATGACTCATGAGCTAACCATGAAACAA
>UESW01004832.1:222395-270189 GCA_900491605.1 Calamus simplicifolius | reverse complement strand
AGTAGTTGAAAGAAAAAATAGAACCTTAGAAGACATGGCCCGTACCATGCTATGTGAAAGCAACCTACCAAAATACTTTTGGGCGGAAGCTATAAACACGACATGTTACATTCTTAATAGAGCTTTGATTAGGCCAATCATTAAGAAAACTCCTTATGAACTATGGAACAATAGAAAACCAAACATAAGCTACTTTCATGCATTTGGTTGTAAATGTTTCATTCATAATAATGGTAAAGATAATCTAGGAAAATTTGATGCAAAATCTGATGAAGGTATTTTCTTAGGATATTCAACATCTAGTAAAGCCTATAGAGTGTTTAACAAGAGAAACTTAATTGTAGAAGAATCTATTCATGTAATTTTTGATGAATCTTTAGCATCTAGTTCAAGAATAATTGATGATGAGGAAGATACAAACATTCTAAAAGAGACATTGAAAAGTTAAATATTGATGTATCTTCAGATCATGAACAAGAAGCCAAAGATAATGATTTTCTTAGTGTTGATGTTGTTGATGCAAATCATAATGATATAGATCTTCCTAGAGATTGGAGATATGCCTATGGTCATCCAAAAGAATTATTATAGGTGATCCATCTCAAGGAGTAAGAACTAGATCATTAATGAGAAACATCAACAATCATCTTGCATTTGTATCTCAAATTGAACCTAAAATTATTGAAGAGGCAGAAAAAGATAATAATTGGATGTTAGCCATGCAAGAAGAATTAAATCAATTTACTAGGATAATGTCTGGACTCTTGTAGATAGACCTAAAGATCATTCTGTTATAGGATCAAAATGGGTATTTAGAAATAAATTAGACGAAAATGACATAGTAATTAGAAACAAAGCTAGATTAGTCGCAAAAGGATATAATCAAGAAGAAGGAATTGATTTTGATGAAACTTTTGCTCCTGTAGCTAGACTAGAAGCAATTAGATATTACTCGCATTTGCATGTCATATGCATATCAATTTATTTCAAATGGATGTTAAAAGCCATTTTTAAATGGATTTATAAATGAGGAAGTTTATGTTGAATAACCTCCTGGTTTGAAGATCATGAATTTCCAAATCATTTTTTTAACTGCACAAAGCACTATATATGGTTTAAAACAAGCACCTAGAGCTTGGTATGAAAGATTAAGTAAATTTTTGATTGAAAATGACTTTATAAGAGAAAATGTTGATAAAACACTATTTTTGAAAAGAAAAGACAAGGATTTATTAGTAGTACAAATATGTTGATGATATTGTATTCGGTGCTACTAACAATCTGTTATGTCAAGAATTTGGTAAGTTAATGCAGGGTGAGTTTGAGATGAGCATGATGGGAGAACTCAATTTCTTCCTAGGACTTCAAATCAAGCAAAGCAAAGAGGGAATTTTCATCAATCAAGCAAAATACACAAAAGAACTTCTCAAGAAGTTGGAATGGAGTCAATCAAACCACTTGGAACACCTATGAGCCCTTCATGCAAATTGGACAAAGATGAAGATGGTAAGAAAGTAGATCAAAATATTACAGAGGTATGATCGGATCTCTTCTTTACTTAACAGCTAGTAGATCAGATATCATGTTTGCTGTTTGTCTATGCGCTAGATTTCAATCTGAACCTAAAGAATCTCACTTAATTGCTGTAAAAAGAATCTTAAGATATTAAGTGGAACTAAAAATGTAGGTTTATGGTATTCTAGAGACTCAACATTAAACTTGATTGCATATTCTGATTCCGACTATGCTGGATGTAAATTAGATAGAAAAAGCACAAGTGGTGCATGTCAATTTTTAGGATGTAACTTAATCTCTTGGTTTAGCAAAAAGCAAAATTGGTTGCATTATCACTGCTGAAGCAGAATATATTGCAGCTGGAAGTTGCTGTGCTCAAATCCTTTGGATTAAGAGACAACTTGAAGATTATGGCATAACACTTAATAAAACTCCAATTAGATGTGATAACACAAGTAAATTAATTTACTAAAAATCCAATTCAACATTCAAGAACAAAACACATTGAAATTAGATATCACTTTATAAGAGAACATGTAGCTAATAATGAAATTTGTCTTGATTATGTTAATACTGAAGAACAATTAGCTGATATATTACAAAACCTTTGAGTTAAGAAAGATTTTGTTATCTTAGAGGTGAATTAGGGATTTGTGACCCTTTGGAATGATTTTGAAACTCTAAGGAATGACTATCTAGATTTCTATTAATTTCTTGATATTTCTTTCATAATTTAAGGACAAATTATCTAGTCATCTGAGCAATTTGTTCCTCATATTCCAAAGATTTTTCAAAATTTTATTGAACCTATTGTGACAAGTTTCAGTTGTTTGAATCTCAGTTATTTTTCTCTGAAACTGTCAGTGGAGTCGACACCTCAGTTTGAGGAGTCGACACCTTGTCTGTGTCGCTCTCGGTCCCTGACCTTGGAGCCATACCCGTATAAGGAGCCGACTCTAGTTCGAGCGCTGACTGTGTTAGCGATTTGGAGTCGACACCGACTTTGCGGGAGTCGACACCTGGGGGTCCCAAATCGACTTTATTAGGGCAGAGTCGACACCTCGTCATTTCATCTCTTTTCAAATTCTTTCAAACTCTTCCCAAACTCTCTAAAGCCTCCTATCTCTAATTCCACCTATTCAAGCCTTCCTAAGGATCTAATGGCACCTAAGAGGAGAGGATCAGTGCTTGGAGTGCCCGTAGCAACCGAAAACGATCGGCGAGACGACCCGTGCGAGCCGTCTCCAGTGATTCCTCTTCAACAGCTTCAGACAATCCAGACCCTTCATCTCCTCAGGTAGATACCCTAGCAGGGAGAGTGATAACTATGGGTAGAAAAGTTGATTTCGAGTTCTTTCAATCCGAGGGCTTCTCTATTGGGAATCAAATCAAGGAACTAGGCTGGGATAAAGTGTGTTCTCTAGATGTTCCTACATATCCAGCTCTTGTCAAGGAATTCTATTTCAATCTGTCGAGAGGTGACGGTGGAATCGTGAGCTCAGTCAGAGGTAAAAGGATCATCTCACTTTTCAGAAATTAGGAAACCTCCTTAGCATTCCCATTACTGGATTAGTTGCCGACATCCACAGTGAGAGGTCAGCCGCTCTATCGAGGATGTTAGGGAGGGAAGTTACAGAATTTGAGGAGATTAGGGCTAACCAACTGCCCTTGGAACTAAGATTACTTCACAATATTTGCAGTAAAATTTATTTCCAAAAACTGGTCGATTTGAGTATGTCTCCGAGCGAGACATTGTTGTGATGGACAGTGTGTTGACCAGTCAACCCATAAATTTAGCTGCAATGATGATATTTTATATGGCTGAGGCTGGAGGGAAAAGAAGATCATCCTTACCCTACGGCATGGTGCTAACTATGGTTTTCAGAAGCCAAGGTGTTGTGATATTAGACAATGAACCTTCTAAGAATCTCAGGCATACTGATTACTACAGTTTGGCCACCTTGCATCGGATGGGATTTGTTAAGATCAACGGGCAATGGGAAAGGAAAGGCAACTTGGACGAGAGAGCCCCTGAACCTAGACCTTCTGCATCTTTTGAGGTGGACCATCTGTGAGGGTTCCCTCTCCGCAGCCTAGCAGCCCTGTTCCTGCCCCTACACCCGCTCTTTCATGTTCAGTCATCCACTTCATCAGTTGGTTTTTCAGACCTTCAATTGGAGCAACTCAAAGGATTGCTTGCTGCTCAGAAGGATGAATTGAAGACTCAGTTTGATAATAAGTTTATGAATCTTAAAGAAACCCTTTATTCCCTGGATGATCGCATTGGCAAAATAGAATCAACTCTTAGTTCATCTGCGGATTCCTTGAGTAATGATCTGAAAAATATATTTGAAGAACTTAAAGATATCTGTGGAGATTCTGAGACCTACTCCAAGTGCAATGCCGAGCTTCAAGATAAAATCATGACTGCTTGCTCTTTTGTTGATAGAAGGTTGAAAGAATTTGTAGCTACTCAAAGTGATGGAATGGGAAAGATTTTGGATCATTTAACAAGAATCATTAGAAACAATTTGTAATTTTCATGTAATGAAGTCAAGTTTTTTTTTTTTTGGTGTTTGATGTTTGTAATGAAAGTTTAGTTTCTGATGTAATGAAAGTTTAGTTTCTTTTGTAATACTTGACCTTTGATGAAATGAAATTATCCTTTGATCTATCAATTTTTCATTTGACTTAACTCTTCTAACCTTTTTGTTGATTACAAAAAAGGGGGAGAAAGTTATGTCGTATATGCATTAATTAGTTATGCTTTGATTGGAATTTTATTAATTTGATCAAGTGATTTTGATTGGTATCAAGTGATTTTGGATATGCAAATAAGCCTAAGTGACAATTGATATAACTGAATTCTAAGTATCCAACACTAAAATGTAGAGCAAAAGAAAAAACAACTGCTAAATTGAACTTCATAGGGGGAGCTACCTTATTAGGGGGAGCTTACTTGTGAGGATCACTTCCTTGAAAATTTTGATTTAAGAATCCTATGCATATACTCAATGTTTTTATAATCATCAAAAAGGGAGATTGTTGACCCAATTATTGATTTTGATGATTAATAAAGGAATTGAGTATATTTATTTGATTACTAATAGATTTGATAAGTGTTTCAGGGCTTAAAAATATTTGATTGATTTAAAGGCATTAAGAAACGTGTTTTGAATCAATTGCAAAATAAAGTTTCAAAGTTTCAGAGCCTGGAGTCGACACCTAGGAATGCTGGAGCCGACCCCATGGCCAGTCAAATATTCTTCTGATTTTTGATACGGTCTGAGCGACACCTAGAGTTTCGGAGCCGACACCCAGAGTTTCGGAATCGACACTTACAGTGTCTGGAGCCGACTCCGATGCGGGGACAGAACGTTTGATTTTTGACTACCTCGGCCGACACTTACAGTCTTTTGGAGCCGACACCTGAGTATGGCAGCCGACACCTAACTTTTTCGAGCCGACTCCTCGACGAACTCAGAACTTTCTATTTTTGGATAAACGACTTGGAGCCGACACCTGAAAAGTTGGAGCCGACTCCAACCTATCTGGAACGAAATTTTAAAATGCCAGATCAGCTCTAACGTAATATTTCTTTTTACCTAACTTCTAACGGATATATTTTGTTTGGAAAAACTTTCCAGTACATTCCAACGGCTAGTTTTCTCACCAAAAATGGATTAAAGGAAATCTATAAAAAGGGGGAAAAGCTCGTTTGAAAATAACGAAAAACCGAGTGAATACAAATCAAAAATCTGAGAAGTCTTGAGCCTGAAATCAAAGAGAAAAGTATCCAAACTCAAATCCTTCCACTCCAAAAGCTCAAAGAGAAATCCAAGGCTCATATTGGAAAAATCGAGGATTCCCAAATAGAAGAAAAAGCTCTGTTTTCTCAACTTCTCATCTGCAACATTTGCAACGAATCAAAGCTGAGGCCTGATTCAACATCTCCAGAGAAGAGGAAAAGAAGAAACTCAAATCCAACAATCTTCAAAGCAGGCTTTTCTAACCTTGCTTATTCATTTTGAATATTCGCTCATTTGAGGAGCTTTGTATTATTGAAAATTATTCTTTCTTGTTTTGCTAGTTCTATCAAGGGGATTGAACTAGTGGAGGTAGTATACCTCGGGTCAAGCTAGATTAGCTTGAGTTTAGGGTTTTGCTGGTGAGCCAGAAAAATTGGCTGGGTTCGTTGTGATCCCTAGGAAACAACAAGTTTGAGTTGTGATCTTGTAAAAAACTCGACTGTAATCAAGAGGATTATAGTGTGGACCCAAGTGGATCTTGGGAGTGGACGTAGGTGTTGGATACACCGAACCACTATAAAACCTTTGTGTTTGCCGTGCTTTGATTATCTCTTTCTCTATCTCCTTGGTTGTACTTAACATTCGCATTGCATTTCATCTATCTCCAAGCACATAGTTTTCAAACGTTAAAATTTTTAAAGAACCCAATTCACCCCCCCCCCCCCTCTTGGGTTGCCATCTGGGCCAACACATAAGGATGTATTGTGATAGACAACGACAGATGAATCCCGACATCAGTCAAGTTGCCATTAGGCAGAAGTTAGAAACGAAGTTCGCTTACTGGTTTTATGAATTTATGAGTAGTATCACTTAATCAATTTCAAAAATGGCTTTTATTTTTCGAATTGGTTGTGAATAGCTTATTAATTTATAGTAAATGGTCCATGGTCCACAACCGACAATAATTTCATTAAATGTCTATCGCAAGGGCCATTGAAGACTGTAACAACTCTACTGGCTATTTTGTTAATGGGTACAAATTTTAGATTGAATGACTAGCAGCTTCAAAAGGCACGTAGAACTGGGGCGTGTGTGTTAAAGGAGAAAGTGTTAGAGCAAATATGCATGGATTATTATGGAAAGTTAGTAGAGGTGGTTGAAGTTGAATATCCCGGTTGGCCTATTAAACGAACCGTATTATTTCATTGCGATTGGTTCGATCCGACAGTTCCTGTGGGTAAAAGGGTTCATAACGACTACAATCTAGTTGAAGTGAACCATCGATGAAGATTGCAGAAATATGAACCATTCATCCTTGCATCCCAAGCTCAGCAAGTATTTTACTGTGGATATCCAGTTTGCGCAATGACAAGCAAGATTGGTAGGCTGTTTCTAAAATCGTCCCACGTTCAACAATCGTATTAGACGAGAGTTCATCAAGTCAATCAGTCGAGTGCCCTGCATTTCAAGAGGATGAGATGGAAATGCATGCAATTGCGGACGACACAAGGGCTCCTGAAACATCACTTAGAGATCCAAATGGTGATGTCCAAGAAATTATGGATCCAAATGTTTGGTTTCCTTCCGATGATAATGAACTGAATCGCAGTCCGATACGACATCGATGTTGAACTAACATTTCACGAAACAAATGAAACCGACTAAACATAGAGGTTTTTTTAAATTCAATTTATTTTTATAAATTATATTTTTACATATTCAATCATTAATCAAGATTAATTCATGAATCTTTAGTATTTTCAGTATGACGGGCCGAGGTAGATCTACGGCGACAGACGGAGTGAGCAGAGATGTAGCCCTGCCGCATCAGATCCCATGAGCTTTGGAGATGGAGAGTTCGGATCTCCACACATCGCATAGCCTCCGATCTCTAGCCATCGGTGAATCCTGTATTAGTATTATCATCCAGCCGATCGGCACATACCTCCGAGAGTTCTTCCACCGTTGGCCGCACCGTACTTAGACTGGATGCTCATGGGCTATAAGTATATACTAATTGTAAATATATCGTTTATATTTTTAAGTCAATTACTTATAAACATGTATTTTTTTAACAGATTTATTGAGCAACATCATGGATCGAGCCAGATCAGCTCCATATTTCAGAGGCGTGCTGATCCTAGTGGCTACGATTGGCGCCATGTATCTGCAGTCCACGAGGGAGTTTTATTTTTCAGAGTTTCAGGTAAACTAATTAAATACAATTTATCACTGATATAAAATTTCTTAATCTTAATAAATTCTGAAACTAACTATTTATTTCAATGCAGAAAAAGTATACGTGGGACCCTGCCATCCATGATGCCATTAGGGTAGCATGGAATGCTCTTACGGCACACTGATACTCCGACATGCTTCATCATTGGAGGGCATCGGGTAAGCGTCCTGCGCATGTACCGGAGTGTATTTGGCATGAGTAGCAGCAAGCATGGTAGTTTGATGGCTGGCGCAGGAGGTTCGCATCAGCCAGCACGAACCGCCAATCCGAGAGGGGCGGTCTTGGCACTGGTCTCTCCCGCTACACTGCAGGGTCCATTTCGATTCAGGAGCACAGATGCCGTATGGTAAGAAAACATAAATAATTTAATTACTAATTTAGTTATTTATAAATACTTATATTTATATCAATTTTTCTTTCTGTTGTTGTAGTCTGAATAGGAGGGTGGAGATCCTGGTGAGTTTCGTCTATTTAGGGTGACACACGCTAGGAGGGACGGTTCTTTGGTCGATACACGATCACAGGGGTTACGGTAAGAAATTAGCTTTATATTGTATCTGTTTAATTTCTAAAATTTTATTTAGAGAAATTTATTGATTCATTTATTGTTGATTTTATAATTCAAAGGCATGAGTCGAGGAGCTTAAGTCCCAGGCATCGCAAGTCGACTCCACTGATGGGGACCGCCCGTCGAACTCTCATTAAAGGAGAGTCGACGTGTATTTTTGGAGGCTGTTGGTGCCCAGCCACGAGACCGCAGGGTCTATGGTCTAGGCACTAGAGCTTCTGCATATTTTCCCATCAGGCCTCCAGTTCGCGCTATTCTGGCGATATTCCTGCCGAGCGTTTAGAGGACATTCGGAGATCTATTACGAAGGAGGTTCGGTAGGAGGTTCGGCAGGAGATTCAGCAGGAGTTCGACCAGCGCACGGAAGTCCTTTAGCACGAGCTCTCTGACATAAGAGAGCAGATGCGTCACATGCAGGATTTGGTTAGCCGCATGTCGCAGGGTTTCTAGCCACCACGTGATCGTGATAGTGAGGATTCTTGATGTATTTTTTCTTTACTTTTTATGTGTTGTACATAAAAACTTAAAATTTTAATATATTAATTATTTTTAGAAATTTAATGATGAATGTTTCGATTAATATTAGTGTTTCGATCAATATTTTTGTAAATTTAACTATTTTAATTTTTAATATTTTATATTTTTTTAAAAAAATTTAATTAGCGACGCATTAGCGACTAAAATTGCATTGCTAATATTTCTAAAATATTATTAAATATTGCGATGCCAGTTCCTTGCGTCGCAATATTGCGACGCATTTGAATGCGTCACAATATTGCGACAATCGAATGCATCGCAATATTAAATTTAACCGTTTTAATTTTTAATATTTTTATTTTTTTAAAAAATTTAATTAGCAACACATCAGCGGCTAAAATTGTTGCTAATATTTATAAAATATTATTATTAAATATTGCGATGCAACATCTTGGCGTCGCAATATTGCGACGCATTTGAATGCATCGCAATATTGCGACGCAATCGAATGCGTCGCAATATTAAATTTAACCATTTTAATTTTTAATATTTTATATTTTTTAAAAAAAAAATTAATTAGCGACGCTTTAGCAACTAAAATTGTATCGCTAATATTTCTAAAATATTATTATTAAATATTGCAACGCAACGACCTTGCGTCGCAATATTGCGACGCAATGACCTGGCATTGCAATATTGCGATGCAATCGTATGCGTCGCTGAGAGTTGCTATTTAGCAATGCAATTGCGATAAAATTTATTCTGTGATGAGACTTGCAGCGACGCCATAATTGCGTCGCTAAAGTCAGTTTAGCGACGCATTAGTGATGCATTTTGGCATCGCTAAAATTAATTTATGTTGTAGTAGAAAACCCTAAGACACCTTCCATAAAACATAATTAATTTAAGGAAACAAAAATAATATAAAAATAAAAAAAAATATAAACAAAATAATTATTTTATTTCTATGCTTAGATTGACTTAGGTAATTTATTTTCTGTAAAACTCAAAATTCTTCCATTGACATCTCATAATTTATTAGGAAATTAGAAACCTAATCACAAAAATCTTAAAAAAAAGTAATTAGAATAATTTTGTTTGATAATTTCAAGAGGTGGACATCTGCTTGTTGAATAGCATTTTCATAATTAACTTTAAGGGCACAAACCCCTAATCAAGGATAAGCTAGGGATTTCATCACCCTTCCTTGGCCCACAAACCACATCCTTCATTTTGCATTAACCCAAACCTTTAACTCTAAAATTAACTAGATATCAGCCCCTAAGGAACTTGAGCTCAATAGGACAAGGCACCCAAAAGAGTTGGACCAGATTGAGATTGACTGCTTAACTGGTGTCTAGAAAAAAAAAAAAAGTGGTTACTTAATTGGTTCCGTTCGTTTACCTAGTAAGCGACGGGGGACTACCACTGACCTTACCCTTAACTGGCTATTTGATCAGTTAATTTTTGATTTGGAGGGCTCCAAGGCAGTCTTGGAAGTTAGGAGCTATCTAGATCTAGGGTAAACCTAGAGTAGAGAGTCTAATCTTTGTTAACTTGATTACTAAGAATTATTAAACCCTAATTAAATTATTTATTGCTCTTAGTTCTAGAATCTTTTAGGATATTTTTTTAGAATCTTCTTCTTTCCTTCTATTATAATAATAAAAAAACCGAATTACTTTTTCTTTAGAGTCATTGGTAGGGTGTATGCTTGGTCGTTGATCATTACAACCCAGCCTTATACCCTTAGATCCTGAGATAGAAAGAACTTTTAGAGCAAACAGACTTAGAATTATGGATCCTAATAACGAAAATGATCCACCACGATAGTTAAAAGAGTATTTTACACCTTCAAGGTATACCTACTCTCCCTGCATTCAAGTGCCTCAGTAGAGGCTGTCCAATATGAAATTAAGTCAAGTGTAATCCAAATGTTACCATCTTTCTATGGACTTACAAATGAGGATCCCTACAAACACTTAGATGAATTCTTGGAAATTTGCTCAACTGTCAAGATTCAAAATTCTCCGATGATGCACTTAGGCTTAAGTTATTCCCTTTTTCCCTAAAAGATAGAGCCAAGTATTGGTTAAATTCATTAGACACTGTTATAATTTCAACTTGGGATCATCTTCAGAGAGAGTTTCTTAAGAAATATTTTTCTATAGGAAAAATGAATCAAATTAGAAAAGCCATAACAAGTTTTTTCAGACAGATGGAGAGATGTTTCACGAGACATGGGAGAGATTAAAAGAACTGATTAGAAAATGTCCACATCATGCCATACCCAAATGGCAACTGGTTCAGTGCTTTTGTGATGGTTTATCAGAAAAGCATCGGCAAATGGTTGATGCTTCATGTGGTGGGACATTTATGTTAAAAAATAACATAAGCTTGGCAACTCTTTGAGACATTGAGTTAGAATTCATTACATCACATGTCAGTTGCTTGTTTAGACCCTCCCATAGGACCTAAAAGAGGTGAAATATATGAAATAGGTCATTCTACATATATCTATACTAAGGTAGATGAATTATCCCATAAATTGACCGAATTCTACAAGTTGGAAACATCTCTTCCCCATCTGCTCAATTACATAAGGTCTACATAATTTGTTGAGTCCAACCCATTCTATAGGTGAATGTCCAGCTGCATACCAATTTCCTGAACTTATTCAGGAGCAAGCCCACCAAGCCTAAACCCGATTGGCTCCTAGAAAGGAAATGATCCATATGCAAATACTTACAATCCTGGCTGCGAAATCACCAAATTTTCTTGAAAACCTCAATCTGTAACCAATTCATCATCGATCAGACCTAATTATCAAGAAACCAATTTTAGAAGCATGCCATATTCACAATACCCAAACATCCCACAACCTCCACGAAAATCATCCTACTTTCGAAGACAAAGTGTTACAAGCATTGAAAGGACTAGAAATGAATACTCAGATCCTTCACTCCCACACACAATCTATTGCAAAATTAGAAACTTAGATAGGTCAATTAGCCACAGCATTCAGTAGAAGGGAGGAGGGTAAGTTACCTAGTCAGCCTATCGATAACCCGAAAGGACAATTCATGGCTGAGGGTTCCAATAGTCCTAACAAATTCCTAGAACATGCTAAATCAGTCATGACTCTAAGAAGTGGAAAAACATTGAACCCACCTGAACCAACCCAGAAATTAGAAGTGGCTAAACCAGAAAAGAGAAGAAATGAAGAAGAAAAGGAATTCAATGATCAAGCAATCATACCTAAAGCCCCATTCCCTAGTGCTTTAGAATCTCCTTTGTCTTTGGATAAGAAGAATATAAAAATGAATGAGATGCTTGAGTTATTTAAGCAAGTCCAAATAAACTTACCTCTTCTCGATGCTATCAAGCAAGTTCCAGCTTATGCCAAATTTTTGAAGGATCTATGCACACAAAAATGGAAAGCTAAGATACAAATACCAAAAAAGATCCATTTGACTGAGCAAGTCAGCTCAGTTGTTCAGCAAATAACCCCACCCAAACTAAAAGACCCTGGTACCCCAATTATATCATGTGTCATAGGAACTTCACAATCAAAAAAGCATTACTAGATTTGGGTGCGAGTGTAAACCTTCTCCCAAGTTCAGTGTATGAGTTATTTGGATTTGGAGAGTTAAAACCCACAAGATAACACTATAATTGGCAGATAGATCAATCAAAGTACCTCGTGGAATATTGGAAGATGTATTAGTAAAGGTAGATGAATTTTATTTCCTGTCGACTTCCTTGTGTTAGATATGGAATCTAGCGGTAATCCTAACCAAATTCCCATCATTCTTGGAAGACCTTTTCTGGCTACTGCTAATGCATGTATAAATTGTAGAACGGGTGTGATGGATGTATCTTTTGGAAACAAGAAGATGAGATTAAATATTTTTAATGCTTCCCAAGGACCACCCGTGTATGATTTAAATGAAGTAAACATGATCGAAGAAGTTGTAGATAAAAATTCCAAAGTTTGCTTGATTCGGATCCTTTACAAACATGTCTTACACATTTTGGAATAGATGACTTTGATATTGATGAGTGCACCAAAGAGATAAACCTGTTATTAGAACCACCTAAGTTCGACACCATCCCTCCTTGGACTATAAAATATGAACCACTTCCAACTAAACCAAACCCTTTAATACCATCCTTGGAAGCACCACCCCAACTAGAATTGAAACCTCTTCTGCTGACTTAAAATATTCATTCCTTGGACCCAATGATATCCTTCCAGTAATCATTGCATCTACCCTAACCTCTGAGCAGGAATATAAATTGGTAGATGTACTTAAAGAACATAAAGAGCAATTGGATGGACAATAGCTGATCTTAAGGGAATTGACCCTTCCGTTTGCATGCACCACATTCATAGTGAAATTGAAGCCAAACAACATAGAGACATGCAACGAAGGCTAAATCCGAACATGAGGGATGTTGTTAAGAAAGAAGTAGTAAAATGGCTTGATGCTGGTATCATTTATCCAATTTCAGATAGTCAATGGGTCAGTCCAATCCAAGTAGTACCTAAAAAGTCGGGTATTACCGTGATTAAAATGAAAAGGGCGAATCAATTCCTACTCGCACATCAACTAGTTGGAGAGTGTGTATAGATTATCGAAAGTTGAATGCCGTGACTAGGAAAGACCACTTTCCTTTGCCTTTTATCGATCAAATTCTAGAACGGCTAGCGGAACAAAGTTTCTTTTGTTTCTTAGATGGATATTCAGGATACAATCAAGTCCCAGTATTTCTGCAGATCAAGAAAAGACCACCTTCACCTATCCTTTTGGAACATTTGCTTTAGATGCATGCCATTTGGTCTTTGTAATGCACCAGCTACTTTTCAACGATGTATGTTAGCTATTTTTGATATGATTGATCAATTTTTGAAAGTATTTATGGATGATTTTTTAGTTTTTGGTGCGTCATTTGATAGCTGTCTCGAGAACTTGACTAAGGTACTGAAATGATGTATGAAAATGAATTTACTCCTAAGTTGAGAGAAGAGCCATTTTATGGTTCGAGAGGGAATTGTGCTCGAACATATTTGTGGTTCATTACTCCGATTTTTCCTAAAGTATGTATAAATTTAGACATTGCAAAGGGTCAAAGTAGGATTGAAAATTAAACCTTCATTCATGCCACTACAAGAAAATACTAAAATAGCGACGCCATTTTAGCGATGCATTTTTGCATCGCTAAATTGAAACCAAAATTATGACGCATCAGCGACAAAAATAAATAGCGATGCAATTAGCGACGCAGAAAAGATGCGTCGCAATTTAGCAACGCATTAGCGATGCAAAAATTAAGAAAATTATAAAAATCGTTAATTTAGCGATGCAACAAAATGCATCGTTAAATAGCGACTCATTAGCGACGTATTAGTGATGCAATTCAAAAAAATTAAAAAAATTAATTTTAATTTTTAAATAATTTTAAAAAATCATTAATTTAGTGACGCAACAAAATGTGTCGCTAAATAGCGATGCAATTCAAAAAAATTTAAAAATGATTTTTAATTATTAAATAATTTTAAAAAATTGTTAATTTAGCGACGCAATAAAATGCGTCACTAAATAGCGACACATTAGCGACGCAATTCAAAAAAATTAAAAAAAAAATTTTAAATTTAAATAATTTTAAAAAATCGTTAATTTAGTGATGCAACAAAATGCATCGCTAAATAGCGACACAATTCAAAAAAAAATTAAAAAAAAATTATAAATTTTAAATAATTTTTAAAAATTATTAATTTAGCGACGCAATAAAATGCGTTGCTAAATAGCGATGCATTAGTGACATAATTAAAAAAATTAAAAAAATGAATTTTAATTATTAAATAATTTTAAAAAATCATTAATTTAGCAACGCAATAAAATGCATCGCTAAATAGCGACGCAATTCAAAAAAATTTTAAAAATAAATTTTAAATTTTAAATAATTTTAAAAAATTATTAATTTAGCGACACAATAAAATGCGTCGCTAAATAGCGACGCATTAGCGATGCAATTCAAAAAAAAAAATTAAAAAAAAAATTATAAATTTTAAATAATTTTAAAAAATAGTTAATGTAGCGACGCAATAAAATGCATTGCTAATAGCGACACAATTGAAAAAAAGTAAAAAAAAAAATTAATTTTATATTTTAAATAATTTTAAAAAATCATTAATTTAGCGATGCAACAAAATGCGTCGCTATTTAGCGACGCAAAAATTTAGAAATTATAAAAATAGTTAATTTAGCGACCCATTAGCAAAGCATTTACAAAAAAATTAAAAAAATAATTTTTAATTTATCGCTCGGGATCATGGCTTGTATCGATCGCAACCGTATGATCGTCGCTGATCTGATGGATCACAACGGTCTGCTCGGGATCATGGCTTGGATCGATCCCAACAGTCGAATCGTGTCCAATCGGATGGATCGCAACAGTCCGATCGGGATCATGGCTCAAATCGATCTTAATCGTTGGATCATCTCGGATCGGATGCATCGCAACGGTCCGATCGGGATTATGGATTGGATCATCATCGATCAGGATCATGGATTGGATCGATCGCAACCGTCGGATCGTCATCGATCGAATGGATCGCAACGGTTTGATCGATCATCGCCGATCCGGATCATGGGTCAGATCGATCGCAACCATCAGATCATCTCCGATCGGATGCATCGCAATGGTTAAATCGATCATCGCCTTTCACGATCATGTCTCCGATCGAACACAACCATCGGATCATCTACGATCGGATGCATCGCAACGGTCGGATCGATCATCGCCGATCCGGATCATGGCTCGGATCGATTGCAACCGTCGGATCATCTCTGATCGGATGCATCACAATGGTCCGATCGATCATCGCCGATCGAGATCATGGCTTTGATCCATCGCAACCATCGTGTCATGGCCGATAGGATGGATCGATACGGTCCGATCGATCATCGCCGATCGGGATCATGGCTTGGATCGATCACAACCATTGGATCCTCGCCAATCGGATGGATCACAACCGTTGGATCATCGCTGATCGGATGGATCACAATAGTCCGATCGATCGTTGCCGATTGGGATCATGGCTTGGATCGATCACAATGGTTGGATCGTCTTCGATCGGATGGATCGCAATGGTCCGATCGATCATCATCGATCGGTATCTAGGCTTGGATAGATTGCAACCGTTGGATCATCACCGATCGGATGATTGCAACGGTCCAATCGATCTTCACCGATTGGGATCATAGCTTGGATCGATCGCAACCATCGGATCATCTCTGATCGGATGCATTGCAACGGTCTGATCGATCATCGCCGATTGGGATCATGGCTTGGATCGATCTCAAACGTCAGATTGTGGCCGATAGGATGGATCGCAACGGTCCGATCGATCGTCGCCGATCGGGATCATGGCTTGGATCAATCGCAACCGTCGGATCCTCGCCGATCTGATGGATCGCAACCATTGGATCGTCACCGATCGGATGGATCGCAACGGTCCAATCGATCATCGCCGATCGGGATCATGGCTAGGATCCATCGCAACCGTCGGATCATCTTCGATTGGATGCATCACAACGGTCCGATCGATCATCGCCGATCGGGATCATGGCTTGGATCAATCACAAATGTCGGATCGTAGCCGATAGGATGAATCGCAACGGTCCGATTGATCGTCGCCGATCGGGATCATGGCTTGAATCGATCACAACCGTCGGATCCTCACCGATCGGATGGATCGCAACTGTTGGATCATTGCCGATCAGATGGATCGCAACGGTCCAATCGATCATCGTCGATCGGGATCATGGCTAGGATCAATCGCAACCGTCGGATCATCTTCGATCGGATGCATCACAATGGTCCGATTGATCATCGCCAATTAGGATCATGGCTTGAATCGATCGCAAACGTCGGATCATGGCCGATAGGATGGATCGCAACAGTTCGATCGATCGTCGCCGATCAGGATCATGGCTTGGATCGATCGCAACCATCGGATCCTCGCCGATCGGATGGATCACAACCGTTGGATCATCGCCGATCGGATGGATCGCAACGGTCCAATTGATTATCGCCGATCAGGATCATGGCTAGGATCAATTGTAACCGTCGGATCATCTTCGATCGGATGGATCGCAATGGTCCGATCGATCATCGCCGATCGAGATCATGGCTCGGATCGATCGCAATCGTCGTATCGTCTCCGATCGGATGCATCGCAACGGTCCGATCGATCATCGCCGATCGGGATCATGGCTCGGATCGATCACAACCATCGGATCGTCTCCGATCGGATGCATCGCAATGGTCCCATCGATCATCGCCGATCGGGATCATGGCTTGGATCGATTACAACCATTGGATCATTGCCGATCGGATGGATTGCAACGGTCCGATCGATCATCGCCGATCAGGATCATGGCTCGGCTAGATCGCAATCGTCGGATCATCGTGGATCGGATGGATTGCAATGGTCGGATCGATCATCGCCGATCGGGATCATGGCTCGGCTAGATCGCAACCGTCGGATCATCGTGGATCGGACGGATCGCAACGGTCCGTTCAATCATCGCCGATCGGGATCATGGCTTGGATCGATCGCAACCGTTGGATCATTGCTGATCGGATGGATCGCAACGGTCCGTTCGATCATCGCCGATCGGGATCATGGTTAGGATCGATCGCAACCGTCAGATCGAAAATTAAAAATTTGTTACTTAAAAATATCGTTAACTAATAAATCCAAAAATAAAAAAATAGAAAATTAAAAAAATTTGTTAATTCAGCGATGCAGGTAGTTACAGCGCTATCTAGCGACTAATAAGCGATGCATATCACAGAAAATTAAAAAAAATTTATTAATTCAGCGATGCACTTAATTGAGTCGCTATGTAGCGACGCATACAAAAAAAAATTAGCGACGCACAGAAAAAAAATTCCCGCCGTGAGTTCTCGCCAAATGAGTGATTTAGCGACGCAGTCAGCGACGCATTCTTTACGTCACTAATTAGCGACGGATTAGCGACACAACTATGCGTTGCTAATCCTAATTTATAAATTAACTCCCCTCCCCCCTTCCTCCATTTTTCTTCTTCTTCTCACGGCTTCTCCCCTCACCCACCCAATCGGTCTCTCTCCTCCTCCCTCTTCCCCACCTCAGGCGGCTCTTCGGCACCCGAGCACCTTGCTCCGGCGCTCTCCGGCACCCGACCACTTCACTGACCATCCCTATTTCCGGGTAAACCTCCCCTAGCTCCCTCCCTCCCCTCCCTCCCATCTCCCCCATTTCCTCCCCCGCCCCCTCCCGTGGCCGTCTTCTCCGGTCACGGCTGCTGCCTTGGCTGGCCGTGGCCTGGCCACGGTGGCCAGGCCCAAAAAAAAATTAACAAGGGGGTTTCCCCCCCCTTCGTTGCCGGCCACGGCCACGACCGCTGTCGTGGCCGGCCGTGGCCTGGCCACGGTGGCCAGGCCCAAAAAAAAATTTTAACAGGAGGGGGGTTTTCTCCACCCCGTCGTGGCCGGAGAAGACGGTCACGGCCGCTATCGTGGCCAGCCGTGGCCTGGCCACGGTGGCCAGGCCCAAAAAATAAAATTTAACAGGAGGGGGGTTTTCCCCACCCCCCCCTTTGTTGCCAGCCACGGTGGCAAACCCCCTCCCCCTTCGTTGATGGCCACGGCGGCCGTGGCCATCTTCTTCGGCCACGGCCACTACCTGCCGTGGCGGTCGTGGCCTGGCCACGGTGGCCAGGCCAGCAAAAAAAAAAAGAGGGGGGGTTTTCTCACCCATCCCGATTATTAAATATTATATAAAAAATTTTATTAACATAAAAATTTTTTATTATAAAATATTTTTTTTATATTACAAAATATTGTATAACTAATTTTACTGATTAAATTATTTAATTATTATTATTAAAAATATTATTAATAAGTTGTTTTGATATTAACCTAATAATTTATTCAATCATATTATTATATCAATTAAATTTAGAAAACCGCATGCAGTAATATCATTATATATAATAATAATATATTACAATAGCGATGGAATACACTATAGTATTATATTAATATTTAAAAAATTATATTATATGATATTAGAATATTAGAATATAATGAATCTATAACATCATTATATTGAACTATTTTGTTTGATGAAATTTTAAAATAAATTCGAAATAGTTTTTTTCATGCATGTCTTATTGTCAGAATGTTATTATAAGTTCATGTTACAATATTAAATTTAATATATATTCATTTTTACCCATAAAATATTTATAATAAACTCATTATAAATTAATATGAAATTGATATAATTAAATATTTGGATTTTTGTTATAAAATATGAAAATTAAAATTTATTGTCCCTTTAACCTATAATATTTACTGTGATCATTAAAAAAAAGTATGTTTATGATAATTATATTATGTCATATATTAATAATCATATTATTATATGTATTAACTTATATTAGTTCATAATATTATAATATAAAATAATTTAAATAAATTATGGTATTATAATAAATAATGGTTGCAATATAACATCATTGTAGTATTTGCTTATTCGTGATTCTGATAAATAGTAAATTAATTAAAGAAATTGCTTTACGATTATTTAGTGCTTATGTTTTAAATTAATTCTGTCTTAATTGATTAGTGATTTTTAAATAGTCATGGTTCAATTTCTCAGTCTATTAAACTATGCATGGTAGTTTACTGGTGAACATCTGACATATGCTATTCCATATTATTGTCATTATGAAATTGTTGTGAATTAGGCTTTAATTTAAGTTACAATTCCTTCATATTGGGATATGTTATATTGGGGATTAGATTATATGACTTTAATAGATGTGCCACGGTTGATATGTTATGAAAAATTTCAGTCCAGCCTGTCCAATATTGAAACCATAGTATTATTACATATTACTATGCATAACTATTGGATTAAGGTTGATCAATTTTATAAGTTTGTAACTGTAGACCACAATCAAAATATGTATAACAATCAAGAGAACTTGCAAGATCGTAATCTTTCAAATTCTCAAATTATTTTTCTTAAGAATATTATATCTCGCAGCACTGAAACCTTTAGACCCGTTTGAGAATTTGCAAGACGTAGTCTTACAAATTCTCAAATTGTCCTAGTGGACAGTTTGAGATTATTTTTTGCGATATATTAGTCTGCTATTAATTATCATCTGTTGAGATTGTGGTTTGTATTTCCTCATACATTCTCCTAGTGTGGCATATATGCCACACATTTAGGAGAACATATAGGGAAATGCTGCTGAAATTTTAACATAAACGATGCTAATGAATAGCAGAATACCATATCACAGAAAATAATCTTGAATGAGATAGGGCCTTACCTTTTAGATATGAAGGGAAGGTGGAATTAATTTAGGACACCTGCATACTCGTGAAGTCTCACAAACTCTACGTGGCATGGCTTTGTGATGCAGGGCGATATTCAAAACGCCTGCAACTCAAGAACGATCTAATCTGCGAGAAAAGAATTCGTCCAGGTTTGGTTCGAATCTTGACAAGAAAAGGGGAAAATTTTGAATTTTGATCACTCTCAATCCGAAATTTAAAGGAAGAGCAATTGAATTTTCAATTCAATTGTTTTGAATCAGAAAAAAAAAAAACATTCATCTTTATTCAAGAGGAAAAAAAAGGAAATCTAAAACAACGTCTTTCTTCTCTGCCTCTGACGGCCGCCCAAAACCAACTTAAATAAGAGAGAAAACCCTAACATCATAAGTTCAGAAAAATTACAACTATGCCATTAAAAACGAAAACAGGCCCAAAACTCCTATCAGACGAGCCCGGATGGCCAAAATCCACAGCAGCTCATGGCCAACGGTAATGACTTTGAATCAGCAGTCCGTTTCCATGTGACCAGCCAAGTTTGGGCCCAGTCCGACACATAAAATTTCAAGCCCGTTTGTTCTGCAACCTCTTAGACCTTCGTAGATTATCTGGTGTGATCTTCCCTGACGTGGCCTGCTAACTCTGGGTTGTTGGTACAGGAACATTGAAGGACTGGTTCGAATGACCCGAACTCTGGTCTGAACTGATGTCCTCATCACTCTCCCCTTCCTCTGAAAAGCTTGACCTCAAGCTCGAATTCTCTCCTGCATAAGGGGTCAGATGCCGAATGTTGAACACATCCGAAATGAAGACATCATCTGGTAACTCAACCCGATAGGCATTGTCACCAAATTTCTCCAATACCTGGCATGGACCTATCTTCTTCGGCTTGAGCTTCGTGAAAGCTCCCTGTGGATACCGCTCCCTCGGTAAGTAAACCCATACCAAATCGCCCACTTCAAAGGACTGTTGCCGACGCTGCTGATCAGCTTTCACCTTGTATTTGGCGTAAGTCTGCTCCAATTTGGCTCTAATAGTCGCATGTATCTCCTGCAAGTCAGACACTCTATCTTCAACCTTCTGACTCATCTTCTCTGGCGACTCAACTGGCAGAACATCCAAAGGACCTCTTGGCAAGAACCCAAACAGTATCTGAAATGGAGCAAACCCTGTAGAACGGTTCACTGAAGAGTTGAACTCAAACTCAATCTTCGGCAAACACAAATCCCAGCTCCTGAATTCATGCACATTTGCCCGCAACAGATTACCCAAGCTATGGTTGACAACTTCAGTCTGTCCATCCGTCTGAGGATGATAAGGACTGCTGAATTTCAACTTTGTGCCCAACTTCTTCCACAGCTCTCGCCAGAAGTGTCCCATAAACTTGCTGTCCCTGTCTGACACTATGGATGCCGGTATACCAAAATGTCGAACCACTGAAGCAAAATATAAGTCAGCAACCTTTGACGCATCAAAAGTGGTTTTGCATGGCAAGAAACATGCCACCTTACTGAACCGATCCACAATCACCATAATCGAATCCAGTCCCCTTGCTGTCCGTGGCAATCCTACAACAAAGTCCATAGAAACATCTCGCCATGGTGCCTCTGGGATAGGTAAAGGCGTGTACATACCTTGGTTCATGTCTGTCCCCTTCGACTCTTGACACAACCTACACCTCTTCACAAAAGCCTTGACATCTCGGTCAAGACCAGGCCAATAAAACCGCTGCCGAATCAACCAGGCTGTTTTATCCCTTCCAAAGTGACCCTGATTATGCAGTTCCTGGATGATCAACACACGAAGAGACGTATCAGGAACACATAAGCAGTTACCTCGAAACAAATATCCATCATGGAGAACGAAATCAGTTCGCTCCCCCGCCTCAATTTTGGCCAAAATCTCCTTGAAGTGCTCATCCACACGAATGTCCTCCCTTACACTCTCAAAGCCGAGAGTGTACACATGCATAGCGCCAATCAACAAGCTCCGCCTACTCAAAGCATCAGCCACTCTATTCAACATACCAGACTTGTGCTTGATGCTGAAAGTGTATTCCTGCAAGGCACTCACCCACTTCGCATGCCTTGAACTCAGTTTATGCTGACCCTGTAAGAACTTCAACGCCTGATGGTCTGAATACAGTACAAACTCCCGCTGAATCAAGTAGTGGCGCCAATGCTGCAAGGATCTCACAATGGCGTACAATTCCAGATCATAAACCGAATAAGCCAGTTTAGCTCCTCCCAGCTTCTCACTGAAGTATGCGACTGGTCTTCCTTCCTGGTTAAGCACTGCCCCAATTCCAGTCTTCGAAGCATCATAATCCACCTCAAAAACTCTATCAAAATCAGGAAGACCCAATAAAGGAGCTTCGGTCAATCTGACTTTCAGCCCATCAAATGCCTCCTGTGCGGCATCATTCCACCCGAATCTGGCTCCCTTCAACAATTCCATTAAAGGTGCAGCCAGCTCACTGTACCCCTTGACAAACCTGCGATAAAACCCTGCAAGACCCAAAAAGGATCTCAATTCTGTCAAGGTTGATGGTACTGGCCATTCCACAATTGCATGCACCTTATTCCTATCTGGGAGAATCCCCTCTCCAGTCACAACGTACCCCAGAAAAATTAGTCTCCCAACCATCCAAATGCACTTCTCTGGGTTAGCAACTAACTGGTTCTCACGTAACACTGACAAAACCTGTGCCACATGGCCCACATGCTCTTCGGCTGTCCTGCTGTATATCAAAATATCATCAAAGTAGACAACCACAAATGAGCTAAGAAATGGACGTAAAACCTGGTTCATTACGCGCATGAACGTGCTCGGCGCGTTGGACAACCCGAATGGCATTACCAACCATTCATACAGCCCTTCCTTAGTCTTGAAGGTTGTCTTCCATTCGTCTCCAGGCTTCATCCTTATCTGATGGTACCCACTCTTCAAATCAATCTTCGTGAAGACCTTAGCACCACTCAACTGATCAAGCATGTCGTCCAACCTCGGTATCGGGAACCTGTACTTCACAGTAATTTTGTTAACCGCGCGGCTGTCGACACACATGCGCCACGTACCATCCTTCTTCGGTACCAAAAGGGCTGGCACCGCGCACGGGCTAATGCTCTCCCGTACGAACCCCTTGTCCAAAAGTTCTTGGACCTGCCTCCTCAATTCCTCATGCTGCTGCGGTGTCATCCGATAATGAGCCTTATTCAGCAATACTGAGCCCGGAATAAGGTCAATGCCATGCTGAATATCTCGGAGAGGTGGTAATCTGGCCGGTAGCTCCTTTGATACAACATCTCGGAATTCCTCCAAGATAGACACCAACTCCTCAGGAATCATATTTGGCCTTTGCTCCTCTTCCATGCCGAAGTCTCCTGACTTGCTCACCAAAGCAAAACAAACATCCTCTCCATCCAAACTCGCATCGAATTCTGTGCTTGGTAAACAAATTACTGTATTCTGTCCACTCACTTCCTGAAGCGGCTTCAAAATAACTTTCCTTCCATCTGGACGCAGCATATAACTGTGGGTGTACCCGTTGTATACTGCCCTGTTATCAAACTGCCACGGACGCCCCAGTATGATGTGAGTAGCATCCATTGGAACAACATCCGCCTCAATAGTTGTCTCAAAATGAGGACCAAAACACAGTGACAACTTACACCTTCGGCTGACCTGAATGTCTGCATTTCGGTTCACCCAACCGAGCTTATATGGATGTGGGTGAGGGTCTGTCTGCAACCCCAGCTTCTTCACAACCTCCTCTGCTATCACATTCTCCCAACTGCCAGAGTCTATGATAACACGACATGTTTTGCCAGCCACAAAACATTTCGTTGTGAAGATGTCGTGCCGATGCCAATCCTCATCTGATCTGGCGCCAGACACATTCTTCGTATCACCAAGCTCTCCCCTTGAATATGGTCCGGATCAATAACACACAGCTCATCATTAAATTCCTCATCCTCAGGGAACTCTCCTCCATTTTTGTCCTCCATATAATCCTCCATATACAACTGAGCTCGCGCCATGGGGCATTCATTGGCATAGTGCCCCAAATTCTGGCACCGATGGCACCGAATGTTAGCCCTATTGCTACCCACTCTCGCCTGAGAACCTGAGGTTCCACTCGACCCTGTTGGTCTTGGAGGTACTGATGCCTGCGGCCTCGCTACTGGAGGCATAAATTTGCCCCCTGAATTCTGCCCTGAACTCTGGCCCGTAGTAAAACCCCCTCTGCTCTGAAACCCCCTGTTTCTCATCAAGCTCTTTTCCACTGCCTGAGCCCTCATATGCGCATCTCCTACGCTATCAATTCGATGCACAGCTAGTGCATCTTGGATTGGCAGCCGCAAGCCATGAAGATACATGGCTATCAATCTCGGTTCAGCCTCAATCAACCGATTTCGTGCATCCAATCGATAAAATTCAGTTGTGTACTCCTCGACGCTCCGACTACCTTGCATCAAACCATGCAACTTCGAATACAAAATCTGCTCATGGTTCGGAGGCAAAAACTCCATGTTCATCTCCTGCTTTAGCGCTGCCCATGACGCTAATGGAGGTCTCCCATCCATATATCTACGATAGTGCTGCGCATGCCACCAAGCAGCAGCCCTATCTCTGAATCGAATTGTGACAAGCAGTACCTGCTTGTCTAAGGGCACCTCCTTCAGACGAAAAACATCATCGACCTGAAGGGTCCAATCTACATACTCGTCTGGGTTAATTCCTTCTTTAAACTCTGGAATTTCGACCCTGAAGCCTGCTTCCCACCGATTCTGATTTTCGAAATAGGGAGGTTGATCGACATACCTTGGAAGTCCAACATCAGGCCTCTGTTGCCCTCTTCGAATTGGTGGTGCCTCCAGATTTTGAAACCCCTCTCCCTACCTTCATCAATTTCATCACGCTCCTCCACGCGAAGGGGTTGGGCACGATTCTGCACCTCCAGCTGCGCCATCATCGCCTGCATGGTTTGCATCATCTGTTGCATCACATGGTGCTGGTCTCGCATGGCGTCTTGCATAGCATCTCTCACGGCGTCTCTCAGGGATTGATCATTGTTCTTCTGCTCCATTGGATCAAATTTCAGTTAGGATTGATATTTGGGTTTGGAAGGAATGGATCAAGATGGTAATGGAAGGAATGGATCAAGGCGGTAATGAAAGGAATGGATCAAGGCTCTGATACCAAGTTGATGCAGGGCGATATTCAAAATGCCTGCAACTCAAGAACGATCTAATCTGCGAGAAAAGAATTCATCCAGGTTTGGTTCGAATCTTGACAAGAAAAGGGGAAAATTTCAAATTTTGATCACTCTCAATCCGAAATTTAAAGGAAGAGCAATTGAATTTTCAATTCAATTGTTTTGAATCAGAAAATAAAAAAAACATTCATCTTTATTCAAGAGGAAAAAAAAGAAAATCTAAAACAGCGTCTTTCTTCTCTGCCTCTGACGGCCGCCCAAAACCAACTTAAATAAGAGAGAAAACCCTAACATCATAAGTTTAGAAAAATTACAACTATGCCATTAAAAACGAAAACAGGCCCAAAACTCCTATCAGACGAGCCCGGATGGCCAAAATCCACAGCAGCTCATGGCCAACGGTAATGACTTTGAATCAGCAGTCCGTTTCCATGTGACCAGCCAAGTTTGGGCCCAGTCCGACACATAAAATTTCAAGCCCGTTTGTTCTGCAACCTCTTGGACCTTCGTAGATTATCTGGTGTGATCTTCCCTGACGTGGCCTGCTGACTCTGGGTTGTTGGTACAGGAACATTGAAGGACTGGTTCGACTGACCCAAACTCTGGTCTGAACTGATGTCCTCATCACTTTGCAAAGGAGGGACCTTAGCAGGGCCTGGGTTAATAAATTGGTTGCAATCATTAAAAACTGCAGAAGAGCTGATTTGAGAAGGAATGCTGACGGAACCTATCCTAAAGCCTGTTACACTCTTGATAGAAATTCATGAGAAGTTTTATGTAACTAGGTTAGAGGGTTAAAATTTCCAGATGGTTATGCTTCAAATATCAGTAGGTGTGTGGACATGCAGATGTTCAAGTTGTTTGGCATGAAGAGTCATGACTGCCATGTTTTTATGCAGCGGTTATTGCCTATAGCATTTCGTGAGTTGCTTCTGCACCATGTGTGGAAGGCATTGATGGAGCTCAGCTTGTTCTTCAAGGATTTATCTACCGCAGTCATTACTTCTGCATCCATGGTAAGGCTTGAGGATGAAATTCCAATTATTTTATGCAAGCTGGAGCGAATATTTCCTCCAAGTTTTTTTGACTCAATGGAGCATTTACCGGTTCACTTGCCATACGAAGCGAGGATAGCTGGTCCCATGCAGTATCGCTAGATGTATCCTTTCAAGAGGTAAATTTCTTAATAATCGGTTGTACATGTTCATATTTAAAATTTTATTTCATTGCGAGAAAGTTGGTTTATTCTATCTCTTACCTTTACGTGTAGGTACCTTAAGAAGTTAAAAAATAATGTGCGTAATAAGGCAAGGGTTGAAGGTTCTATATGCAATGCACACATAGTTGAAGAAGTTTCAGCTTTTGCCTCTCATTACTTTGTGAGTCATGTCCACACGAGGAGCCAAAATCTTGATCGTAACGATGATGTATGTGTGGACGAAGGACAAACTAATGATGGTAGAATATCAGTTTTTAAAGGTACCGGTCATTCATTTGGGAGGCAGAAGTCAAGAGATTTGAGCGATGCGGAGTATAGTGCAGTGCATTATTACATCCTAATGAACTGCAGAGAAGTCGATCCATACATTGAGTAAGTATACACTTCATTACTTTAAATTATAATATACCTCACTATTTAATTGCTAACAGAAGTTTTAATTGTTATCATCCCTTTAGGATGTTTTGTGATAGACAACGACAAATGACTCCCAACATCAGTCAAATTGACATTGGACAGAAGTTAGAAATAGAGTTTACTTACTGGTTTTATGAATATGTGAGTAGTATCACTCAATCAATTGCAATAATGGCTTTTATTTTTCGAATTGGTTGTGAATAGCTTATTAATTTGTAGGTAAATGGTCCATGGTTCACAACCGACAATATTTTCATTAAATGTCTAGCGTAATGGCCATTGAAGACTGTAACAACCTCTACTGGCTACTTTGTTAATGGGTATAAATTTCAAATTGAACGACTAGCGTCTTCAAGAGGCACACAGAACTGGGGTGTGTGTGTCAAAGGAGAAAGTGTTGGAGCAAATATGATGGATTATTATGGAAAGTTAGTAGAGGTAGTTGAAGTTGAATATCCTGGTTGGCCTATCAAATGAACCGTATTATTTCATTGCGATTGGTTCGATCCGACAATTCCTGTGGGCAAAAGGGTTCATAACGACTACAATCTAGTTGAAGTCAACCATCATCGAAGATTGTAGAAATATGAACCATTCATCCTTGCATCCCAAGCTCAGCAAGTGTTTTACTGTGGATATCCAAGTTTGCGCAATGATAAGCGAGATTGGGGCTGTTTCTAAAATCCTTCCATATTCAGCAATCATATTAAACGAGAGTTCATCAAGTCAATCACCTGAGTGCCTTGCATTTCAAGAGGATAAGATAGAAATGCATGCAATTGAGGATGATACAAGGGCTCCTGAAGCATCAGTTAGAGATCCAAACAGTGATGTCCAAGAAATTGAGGATGCAAATGTTCGATTTCCTTCGGATGATAATGATACAGAATCACAATCTGATACGACATCGAATGTTGAACCAACATTTGACGAAACAAATGACATTGATTAAACATAGAGGTTTATTCAATTTTAATTTATTTTTATAAGTGCTAAATTTTTTATATTCAATCATTATTCGTAATTATATTGCATGCATGGTTCTTTAGTATTTTTAGTATGTCGGGCCGAGATAGATCTTCCGCCGATGGACAGAGCGAGCAGGGATGTGGCCCTGCAGCATCAGATCACTTCATGAGCATTGAAGATGGAGAATTTAGATATGCAACCTTTGAGTCTCATAGCCGATCGGCACAGACATCTGAGAGTTCATCCCACGTCAGCCACACCGTACTTCGATTGGATGTTGATGGGCAGTAAGTATATGGTAATGTAAATATATGTTTGTGTGTTACCAGACATTCACTTATAAATATGGATGTTTTTGTAGCTTGATTGAGCATCATTCTGTATCGAGCCGGATAAGCTCCATATTTCAGATCCGTGCTGATCCCACTGGCTACGATTAGCATCATGTATCTGCGGCCATGAGGAAGTTTTATTTTTCAGAGTTTCAGGTAAATTTATTAAATATAATTTATTACTTATTTAAAATAACTAAATCTTGATATATTCTTTAACTAATTGTTTATTTAAATGCAGAAAAAGTTTACATGGGACCCAACCATCCATGATGCCGTTAGGGCAGCATGGAATGCTCTTGCGGCACGCCGATACTCCGACATGCTTCATCGTTGAAGGAGATCGGGCGATCACCCTGTGCATGTGCCGGAGGGTATTTGGCACGACTGGCAGCAGGTGTGGCAGTCTGAGGCCTGGGAAAGGAGGTCCGCATCAGCCACCACGAACCGCCGATCCGAGAAAGCTTGTCGTGGCACGGGTCTCTCCTGCCACACTGTGGGTCCATTTCCATTCAGGAGCACAGACGCCGTATGGTAAGAAAACATCAATAATTTAATTACTAATTTAGTCATTTGCATATACTTACATTTATATTATTTCTTCTGCTTTTGTAGTCTGAGCGAGAGGGAAGAGATCTTGGTGAGTTCAACCTATTCAGGGCGACACGCACTAGGAAGGACTGTACCTGGGTCGATGCACGATCACAGGAGGTTGCGGTAAGAAATTTGACTTATATTGTAACTGTTTATTTCTTAACCTTTATTCAGGTTCATATATTTTTCATTTATAATTCAAAGGCACGAGTTGAGGAGCTTTAGTCCCAGGCATCGTAGGTCGACTCCACTAATGGGGGGCCGCCTATCAAACTCTCACCAGAGGAAAGTCGACGTGTGTTTTTGGAAGCTGTTGGTGCCCAACCGCGAGACCGTAGGGTCTACGGTCTGGGCACTAAAGCTTCTAGATATTTTTCAGCTCCACTTTGCACTATTCTGGCGATATTCCTTCTGATCGTTTAGATGATATTCGAAGATCTATTACGGAGGAGGTTCGACAGGAGCTTCGGTAGGAGGTTTAGCATGAGGTTCGGCAGGAGGTTCGGCAGGAGGTTCAGCATGAGGTTCAACATGAGCTTTCAGACATTAGAGAGCAGATGCGTTGGATGAAAGATTTTGTTCACCAAATATCGCAGGATTCATTTCAGCCTCCGCAGCCTTTCCGTGATCATGACAGTGTGGATTCTTGATGTATTTATTTTCTGTTTTGTGTATCCAAACCTATCATTATTAATAAAATAAAATTTTATGCATTATCAAAAATTTTGTAATGAATGTTAGCGATAACGTTTCAATTGAATAAAATTAAATTGCATTAAGAGTTTTAAATATTTATTTTTTAACAAAAAAAATTTTTTTTTTATAATTTTTTTAAAAAATGATTTAATAAATTTGCGACGCATATTGCATCGTTAAATTGAATAATAATTTATTTTTTTTAAATTAATTTCTAGGTGTATTTTTTAAAAAAATTGCAACGATAAATTAATTTCTGATTGGAATTTTTTAAAAAAGAAATTAAATTATCGTTGCAATTTTTTAAAAAAATAAAATTTAATTTTTGCAACGCATTAGAGATGCAATTTGAGTCGCTATATTGCGATGCATATTGATGCAAATCGGGTTTGGATAACCTTTGGTTTGGGTTGACCACAACCCGACACTGGATCAATTGCAAATTGATTTGGGTTAAACCCGGATTCTTTAGGTTCGGGTTGGGCAAACATGAGTTCAAGTACTACTGCAAATTGGATTCGATGGGCCGGGTTTAGGTTGAACCTGGCCTAAGCTGCAGTCTTATAAATGGGAGGATGGTGGTGTTTGTGGTTCCCGATTCTGTACGTTGTTCTTTGGATCGTGGGCTAAAGTGTTTACATAAATAGATCTTAAAATGTTGGAAAGTTGGGATGTTTTTAATGAAATAATTGAATCTTAAAGGCTTTGAAAGCTTGGGTGTAGTTTGGTCTAAGAGTAAATTTATGTCTCGGTTTTTCATAATTAATTATTTATATTAAGAATCTAAATATGAATATACTATGATTACTAAACATGTAATATAATATGATGGGCATAATCCGTTTAATAAACAAATCATATTAGATTGATGCTACCCGGTTTATTCAATACAAATAGGCATGACTTGCTTAACACGAATAGGTAAAATCTCTATTTCGCATATCAATTTATGATACGATATGATTATTTTGTATTATAGTGATATCAATATATTTGTGGTATAAATCTATTTAATGTTAATCTAAATTTATTTATTTATGTTGGATTTTGTATACAATTTTATCATTCCTAATCTCCTTGCAGACTCACGTGCTGAATGAGACACGTGCCAACTCAAGATGGGTAGATGTTGATATCCCGTGATCTCCGCCAGCCATCATAAATACTCGGCCCAACAAATACAACCATAGAATCGCGCACCGAACCGGGGGAGTCGCTCTTCGGAAGGGAGAAAGCCCCCATTCCCATTGTCCTTTTCGCGCACAGCTTACAGATCGAGTCCTTTTCGACAGTTTTACAAATCCTTTACGCTTCGAATTTGCCTAAAATATAGGTAGAAAGCGCCTACAAATACCTTGCCTTCTTCCCTCTCGCTCCCCGATCGATTCAGAGAGCGCCACTGCTACAAATCCCCCGCCTGCTCCCCCTCTCTTATTCAGAGAGCACCTACTACAAATCCCCCGCCTGCCTGCTCCTTCTCCTCCCTGATTCCAAACAACGCTGAGTTGCTTGCTGGAAAAAAGTCTTGCCATATCATTTCTTACGACCCTAACATGTCACTTCCTCCACATCACTAAGCCCTCCTCCCCTGCCCCCACGATTCTTCCCCTGTGGAGCTCCCCGTCCTTCCTCCCTCGCTGCCTCCAGCACCACCGCATCGTCCACCTTGCCCTGCCGCCCCACCTCCTCGCCGGTGACCGCCTCATCGAGTGGATCCTTGCCTCAATCAGGACTTCATTCGCCTCAAGGGGCCCGCCCCGCAAAGAGATTTTTATGAAAAATATTTTCGTTGTTATTTATTTGGTTTGCCCATGGCAGCAAAAGATAGAAGGTTTTAAGGCTTTTTTTTTGGTTTTCCTTTCTTTCTTGTGAATAGGGCTGTCGTATGTTTGGCTTGGTTTTTCTTTTGTAGTTGATCAATCTGTGGCTTCGTGGATCTTTTCGGGAATGAGTTTCTAACGCTTGGTTCTGGCATGGTCTTTGTTTGTGAATTGTGATCTCTGCTTTGGTTTGTGAGATCTCTTTTTGTTTGTTTTACCGATCTGCGATTTTATTCTTTTTATTTCATTTTTTGTCATATTTTTCAAGTTGTTGTGATCCTTGATCACGGTTGATGGAGATTGGTTCTTGTCCTGTCTTGATTTTTCTCTCGATGGCAAATATCGATGCCGTCTAATGATTTTTGTGAAGGGGAAGCCATTTTTTGTGATATATTTCATTTGTTCTATTGGTTCTATTCCTTTCAGGTTAGTTCTTCTTTCTTTTTTGGGAGCAGTAGTTGGGGAAGAAAATGGGCGCGAAAAGGATCGTTCTCCTCTCTTGTATCAGATCTGTGGGGATCAGATGAGATACTGTTTCTTTCGTCCCGTGCGATTGTGGTGATCATCGCCGACGACTTCAACTTTCTTGATTCGAATGTAAAAGATGAGACAATCGATGGATCTCACCTCGTAGATGTTGAGGGGTATGTTTATATCTGATGTAGAGCAAAGGAAGTCCGGAGAGCTCCTTGGAGGGGCGAGGCAAGGGGCTTAGGGAAAGTAGTCTACTCTCTTGGATTCGATCTTGTTGTCATACCAACCTTTGCCATGTTGGGTACGCTCGCATGGCAGGTCACCAACCCTAATAAAATTTTTTGTTTTGGTTTGTTGGGGGGAGATCGCACGGGGGTTGTCTTATTCCCCGGGTTCTCCCCTTTTTTGGTCTCTTTATTCCCCTCTCTCGGTGAGTTGTGGGTAAATTGTTGCAAGGAAGTTGTTCTTTGGTAGATATGACGTATCACTTATTCATAAATCAAGCTAATTAATGAGAACATACTTGTATATTTACTAATTAATTCGATTCAAGTTTACGGGCCATGTAGAGTTACACTATTCTAATCCAAATTTGGTGCTTTGTTCCTTGACTTAATTGCTAGATTTAGCCAAACGGGACAGTAGTAACCACTTTTATCTTATCCAATACGACTCATCTTAAACATAAGAATTTAATAATATATATTTTGATGATAAAAAAATATTAATTAAAAGACTATGCAATATTTGAGTTTATGATGATGAAATAGGTAATATAATTAAAAGAAATTAAGGTACAAATAAAAGATCATCTGGCATATATTTGAACTCAAATTATCTATAAGAAATTCAAGTTAGAGAAGAATAATGAACGATTATCTGATGCAAAAATATTCAATCAAAAGGTTAAATTTATAATTTTTTTTTAAAAAACACACGGTAAAACTTGGTAAAAGAAGAACATAAGGTTCAATATACTTAAAAAATAAATTAGGTTTTAAATTAAGTAAAAAAACATTAGGAAAGCCTTATAGAAATATTGTTCTTAAGCCTTAGTTGCAAATCCTCTTTTCAAGTTTAGAACTATATTTATACATTGTTGTTTTTTTAAAGTAATTTGCTTTCTTTCTCTTATTCATTTAAGAAAAAGGATTACAAGGGTTCTTTTTAAGATAGTTAAAAAGAGCAGGTAAGGATTTGATTTTTATCTGTTTAAGATCATTATAGTGAAAATCCTAAAGAGAAGCCTTAAACAGTGAACGTAAGCAAAATAATATAGATCTACTATAAAAAATCTTCATAACTTATTATTATTTTTTATTTGCTTAAAATTATTTCATATTATCATTACATTAAATTATTTCATATTACCATTACATTCTTTTGCAATTGCTTTTATTTATACTTACATTGAATCTTTTGCTAATGCTTTTTATTTGAAATACTTGATATCTTATGCATAGTTTTTAAAATATCATCTCCATTTACTTCTCAATTACCTTCAGACCTAATAATTTTTTGGATAGATACAATCAATACTAAATACAGTGCACAATATAAAATGCTCATAAAATTATGTTTATTATTTTTAACAATTTTCAAAAATTTAAACCTTTTTGTAGGGGGGATTTTTTTGGAGAAATTATTTTTTTATAAAGAGAAGATTAAATTTCAAAAGGTGGCACGGCGCTCCATGGTGTGCCTTGTTTGTGGACACGTTCACAAGTGCCTTGTCGCGATGCATGCATGGGCAATGCAGTAGCAAGCGCTCATGGCAACTTGAGCACGAAAATGGACATAGGCATTCAACATTAATTTCTTATGTGCTTGCATCGAGAGAGTCATGTAGCCTTAAAAAATAAAAATCAAGGTTTATAGATTTTGACAAAACAACTACTTCTCGGTGTCTTTATTCTGAGCCTACGGATTTCACTAACTTTATTTTACATTTCTTTTTGTTTTTACTTTCTTTAATCCATCGACTTTTGAAAGGGTCACTAAATTATACCTACATACAATCATGTTTACAATAAAAAAATCAAATCGAGTTAGACCATTATAACTTAAGAATTAACTTGCTAATAACTTGCATTAAAGAATGAAATTTATATATACTTAAGACAATGAAGTTCCTTTTGTTTGAAATTTATTTGTTAGCTTAATTTTTCAGCAATTTTTAGGACTCTCACTAGCATTAAGAGAGATGGAATTAGATTATTTTTATTATTATATTTTTTATATTCCTTGATTTTAGATATTAATAAGGATATATTATGTCATTATGAAACCAGATCAAATAAGTCTTCAGTATTTTCTATGGTCATATGTTAAAGAATATGCGATTATAACATGTGTTCTATCAAAACTGGATTTAAAGGTTGACAAAAATAATCTAATTTAAACAACTTGGGCTGGTCAACACTATTGATGCCTTCTAGATTTAGCTTTCACCATTTAACCTTAAGGTGGTGTTTGGCTCGTAGTAATCTAATATTATCGAGAATCTTAACTTATACTTGATAATTAGATTTTCAAGAAGGAAAGATGGCCATGGTTCATAATAATGCAATATGGTAATCAGTTCATCGTGTTTTTAAATTTTATTAGAATTTTTTTCATTTCTTAAGTAGCTTTTTTTTTGGTACAGATGGGTGATCACACCATTCTAGGGTGAGTCAAACCCGATATATCCGAATACAAAATTTGTGACAAGATGAGGAGACAAGGGTCGCCCTGCTTCCAACTCCAGAAACCTGAATGACAGGCCACCCTGGCAGCAATCCAATCGACCGCTGAGTTGGCCTCCCTGTAGATATGGCGAATCAGGATGCTGATAGCACCCAAACGGAGATATCAAATGTCGGTAATCAAAGGGATAGTCGACAGGTGGACATTGGAGTCCTGACGGATCCAACTAATAACCATAGCTGAGTCGCCCTTAATAATAAGCCTCCGACTGCCCAGGCTCCGAAGGGCATGAGAGATACCGGCCCAAGCTGCATATAATTCAGCAAGGGGAACAGAAGCATCGAGAAGCCCAAATCCACTAGCCGCAAGCAGTGAACCCTCCGACCCTCGAATCACAAAAGCAGATCCCACACATCTACCATGAACACTCCCTTCAAAATTGATTTTGACAAACCCTGGAGGTGGGGGCTCCCAAGAAATGAAGACCATACACCGGTTTGCTGCTAAAGCAGCATGGGAGTCCCAGAGGCTAGGGCTATCAACATCAATAGACCTCTAATGCAGAGTGTACTCAGTAGATAAGGAGACAGTAGTCCTGACAACCCGAAATGTAGGAGTAAGCATGTCCGAGAATACGAAATGGTTCTGGGATAACCAAATCTGGTGAGCAACATAAGCCAACCTCGGACCCAATTGATGGTTCCCTCTTCTCGTGTCCTGTCTGATCTGTCGAAGGAAAGATATACGATGGGAGTCTCGATCGTGCAGCCAAGGGAACGCACCAACTGTTTGCCAAATCTATCTAGCTCTGGGGCATAAGAAGATAGCATGATCCACAGTTTCCTCCTCCAGACTACACCCCGGGCAGATAGGCATGATCCTCATCCCTCTCCCAGAGAGCAAAGAATAGGTAGGAAGAACATTCCAAGCAAGCTTCCATATGAACAGACGAACTCTAGGGTGAATGGGAAGATGCCAAATCCATGCTAAGTCCATAACATGCAAGGGCAGAGGCCTATAGATATGCAAGAGGTCCCTGATAGAAACCCGAGTCATGCAGGATCTCCGCCATACCCTAATATCGGTAGTGTGACTCAGAATGAGAGGAATAGAAGTAATACGGTGATAAAGCTCTCCACCGAAAATGTTAGCTACCAGCAAAAAGTCCCAATCAGTATGATCATAGGAAAGGAGATCACAAACTCTCATACCATTAGGGATATCTATGGTCACAAAGGTTGGCCACCGCGACAGGGAGAGGTCTGCAATCCAAGTGTCATGAAGGACATCGACAGTACTACCATCACCAATCATCCAAGAGGTGCAGTCCAGAACATCCAAAGCATACCTACATACCTCTTTCCAAAAGAAGGAGTGCCCACGAGAGGACTGACAGGTAATGGACTGGTCCCAATCTCCATATTTTCCATGCATAAAGGAGCTCCACAAACAGCGCGGATCAAGCAAGAACCGCGAGGCATGCCTAGCTATCAAAGCCTCTCTCCTGGCTATGAGAGATTGGATTCCAAGACCACCATCAGCAATCGGCATACAGATGATATCCCAGGCCAAAAGATGGACCCCATGACCGTCCTACCCCGAGGCCCAGAGGAAGTTCCGAAAGTATCGCTCAATCTTCGTCAGGCAAGACACTGGGATGGCTGCATTAGATAATAGATAGAGAGGAAGAGAAGATAGCACTGAATGTAAGAGAGTGAGCTGAGCCATCATCGATAGCCCGGTGACCAGCCACCCATCCAATCGTTCGCGAACCCTCCTCTCCAGAGCAGTGAAATCAGAACAGCGAGGCCTTCATCCCATAATTGGGATCCTAAGGTAGGATAGTCGATCAACTTGAGAAGTAATGCCCATGATGTGCAAGATGGATCCTCTAACAGCTGCAGACGTCTTTGGACTAAAGCAGATAAGAGATTTACTTAAATTAATTTTCTGACCAGAAGCCCGACAATAAGTCTACAGAATGGATGCAAATATGGAAGCAGCGAACAGAAGGTGGGAGAGGGTCGGCCCGCTGGGACTCGCAGAATAGGGAACAAGAGACAGATCCATCTGAGCCTGAGTGAGAGCCCTGGACAGAGCATCAGTAGAAAGAATAAAGAGAAAAGGGGATAGAGGATAACCCTGCCTTAATCCAACCTCAGAGAGTGAAAATAATCTGTCTGACCTCCATTAATGATGAGAGAGAAAGATGGCCGATGAACACACGCCATAATCTAGTCAACAAAATGACCATCAAACCCAAACTCAGCAAGAGTATATCTTAGAAAATCTCAGCTCATTCTGTCATAAGCTCTATCTATGTCAAGCTTAACAGCCATAAGACTCTGACGCGAAGAAGCTCGCTGAAGGTCATGCATGAATTCTTGGGCTAAAAGGGCGTTGTCAGTAATACTATGTCCCCTAATAAATGCACCCTGCTCAGGGGATATGAGACGAGAGATCACTGGAGACAAACGGGACACCAAAAGGTGAGCACACACCTTGTATAAAGTAGTGCACAGACTGATAGGCTGATAATGCTGAGGGAAAGAGGCATCAGGGCGTTTGGGCACCAAGGTAATGAGGGTCTGATTCCAATCAGAGGGAATAGAGTGAGAATGAAACACAAGCTGAATAGCCTGCACAACCTCCTGACCCACTATATCCCAATAGAAGCGAAAGAATAGTGGAGGGAACCCATCAGGCCCAGGGGCTTTGTCTGCACCCAGATCCCATAAAGCCTGCTGAATGTCATCCGCTGAAATCGGCCTAGTAAGAAGAGCATTCTCCGCAGAGGTGACCTTGAAGGGGGGCAAAACAAGAAACACTGGGTAGCCCACACCAGAATGCTCCATCCATCTAGACTGAAAGAACTGAAATAACAAGTTCGTGATCACCTGAACATCCTCCTGAATATCCCCCTCATCATCAACTAAACGCCTAATGCGGTTCATCGCACGATACTTCAAAGTGGCCCGATGAAAGAATCTAGTATTACGGCCCCCCTCCCTAATCCATTGGATTCTGGACCTTTGCCTCCAAAAAGTCTCCTGCTGCAATAAAAGGGAGTGGTGCTTAGCCACACTGGATCTAAGAGTCAAAAGACCAGACTGGTGAAGGAACCCCTCCTGGTCCTCTTTCGACTGCAAAGTGGAAATAATAGACTCAACCTGCTCAACTTGCCTGACAATATCCCCCACCTCTCTTTTGTTCCATCTAGAGAGCCGACGCCCAGCAAGAATCAGATGCTGAGACAGTCTATAGGTCGTGCTCCCTCGAACAGGTAATCTCCAAACCTGAGAGATGATAGATCTAGTAGATGAATAGAAAGTCCAGAATTTCTCGAATCTAAACATCCTATTCTGATGAATAGTATGATCGATGGAAACAAGAATAGGACAATGATCGGAGCCAATTCTGGACAAATGAGTAACAGTAGCAGAAGGGAAGAGCTGGAGCCAAGAAGGAGATGCCATGGCCCTATCCAGTCTTTCCCACACATGGGTAGTACCCTGGCAATTATTACACCAGGTGAATTGGGATCCAGAAAATCCCAAATCCAAGAGCTCAGCAGAAGATATAAATGATCTAAACTCAACAACATCCGGTGATCCGAGAAACGGCCGACCCCCTCTTTTCTCATCAGCCCCAACAATGCAGTTAAAATCACCTGCAATAAGGGAGGGTAAGCCCTGAGCAAGAAGAGAAAGAAGCTCTCCACCCATAGCTCACGTCGCAGTCTGAAGTCACTACTGGCATAGACACCCGAAAGAAGCCAGGGAGCTGAGGAACCCTCAGAGATGACTAGTGACACCTGCTGACCACATCTGTGGAAGGCATCAACCTTGATGTTATTATTTCTCTAGAGAACCAGAATGCCACCTGATAGTCCAACCGATTCAATGGTATAAGAATCCCACAATCTAGAAAGCTGTCTCCGAAGATGAGCTAGGCTATCCCCAGACAGATGGGTCTCCACCAAAACACAAATATCAAAATCATGAAGCTGTAACAACCTACCAAACGAGGAGCAAAATGAAGGTTTCTGAGCACCTCGCACATTCCAAAAGAGAATCTTCATACAGTAGATTGAGTAGGGGGGACTGCATCCATATCCCCATATATCTGCAAGACAAACGAGTTGCTAGAAGTGTGGGAGCCCCCCAAGCTCCGGATCACTGCATCCCCCCTGTCCCTGACACACATCCCGTGCCAAATCCATAGCCATAACTGAGTCATCTTGCTGAATAACTTCCTTAAGAAGGGAGACAACAGAGTCATGATCCTTCCCAAACACCATAGGGCCATAGAGGACTCTGGTTCCTTCATAGAATCACCATGCAGAATGGACTACTTAGACTGAGGGACCATAACATCGATGGTAATTCCCCCCTGGCTCCTGTAGGGGGACCCCAGATGTGGACCTCGGTATAGGCTCAGCCAGACCGCAGAGTTTCTTAGCACCCCAGCAAGTCTGGACACCCGAACCTCGAATTGAATCACTAGCAGCCAAGAAAATAAAGGATAAAGATCCTTTGCCTTTTCCAGCATGAGGGGCCTTTCCTTTTGATTTAGAGCCCCTAGGAGCAGAACTCTGCGACCTAGACTCAATTGGTCAGCCCCGCTTCGAAGTGACTGGAGTCGAGACCAAGCAGCAATCTAAGGGTGAAATGTCTGAATCAGAAATCAGTGCAGAGAATGGATTAAGGACCTTAATCCCTGGCTGAACAGCTTCAGCCATTTGACACCCATTCAGAGCCTTAGGATCTGAAACCGGCACGGCACCAATGAACCAGCACGACAGTCCAGAAGCCTCCCTACTGTGCTCTGACGCCCGTGGAGAAGAAGGGGAGACCTTGCCACCAGATTGAACCCCAGTGTGAATCTCAGACTCTGAAACCGGCACGACACCGCTCCCTAAACGACCAAATTGAACCCCAGACTGAGAAACCTGCATAGCACCATTCCCAGATCGACGAGCTATTTTCTTAGGGAGTTGCCAGCCACCAATCGAAGCAGGGGAATGCGTCGCTTCCCCCCGAGCCATCACCGTGGGAGCCGTAGCCTAAACCAGGGGGGACTTCCTCCGCCGGACTGCAGCCATCCACGAACCGAACCGCAGCGTAGCCTGGGACGGAACACACTCTGGCTCCACCCCACAGGATTCCACAAGATGCAGAGGAGTGCAGGATGGACAAATGCCATCAACATTCTCATAGGAGAATTGCTGCCAAAAGGGTTCCTTGCTTCCACGAATTCTCACCCCTGGCTTGAGAGGGCTGCCCACATCAACTCGTATGCATGCACGGGTGAATCCCCCCTGTTCTTCATCTTTGTTGCATCATATAAAAATTGGAATTCCCTTGCAACCGAGAGAATCAAGGACATGATCTCATCTGACCAGAACTCCAGCGGAAGCCAGGGAAGACGGATCCACAGTAGAGCACTGAGAAGGGTGTCGTTCCCAGGGACGAACTCCGCTTGCCATTCCACAACCGCAATCGGTTGCCCATTCACAATCCATGGACGGTGCAGAACAAGATCCCTGGCTTGAAGATCATGGAAACGAAGGATGTAATGCTTATGGTAGAGAATAACAGCTTCCACCTCTCCTTGCACACCAGCTCGACGAAGCTCTCTGAGGATCGCCTCTGGCAGAACCCAGCGGGAGAGGCTGCGAGCTATCAACGACGACCTCTCCCAAGCAGCAGCTTCGACCTCCAGGGAACATTCAGGGACATGAATGATGTCGGGAACAAGCGCTCGATCTCCGCCACCTCCGCCGAAGATGGAGAAGGAGTAATCCACTCGAACCGAGCAACAGGAGCACTTTGCCATGCCCTCACAGCCGGGCCAGACTCATCAGTCACCACCGAAGAAGATGCAGGGGAAGAAGCCATCAGCCCACCCATAGACCAATTTTAGGAATATTTTTTTTTGCTAAAATATAAAATATTATAATAAAAATAAAATTCTTTGTAAACCAATTTTAGAAATATTACATATTTAAATCACATAAATATTTTAATTTATATGACATAATGTAATATATAATATTATTAAATATCTCATTATATATATATAAAATATATAATTAGATTAAATATTATTCAATATTTATATTGATGCTAAAAATATAATTTAAAATTATCAAATTTTGATAATTTTAAATATTTAAATTATTATAAATTAAATATCATTATTTATATTATAATATTTAATTATTAAATATGATAATCTACATGACAAATTTAAATCATCAAGTTTGGAAAGACTTATGATCATGCCTCCCTTCCTACTAGAGTTTGTCGGAGCAAAGAGTAGGAATTCCTTGAGAGCTACCACTCGCGGTCAAGCAAGTGGCCGCTCCTCAATTGGTGATTGCCAAAAGTTTGACATCCTCTGCAGAACCGCTGAGCTATCTTTAAGTTATATTTAATATCAAAATGTGAAACGAGAACAGAGTATGGAGGATAGAGCATAAAATTCAGTCCTTAAAGTTACATTTAATATAAAAATGTGAAACAAGAACAGAGTACAAGAGCGTAAAATTTAGTCCTTAAAGTTATATTTAACATCAAAATGTGAAACAATGCACACGAGAGCACGAAGGACAGAGCATCATCTCCTGTGATGGTAAAACAAACAGAATATTTGGAAGAAGAAAAGAAAGTTAGATGAACGTAAGGACGCTAGGAAATCTTCCTCCTATTTAGTTTACCATGCTGGTTCATCGAACAGGGGAGCATAGGGCCAGAAGCATTGCCAACAGCGAGGGAGCTTTTAACGTTAGTCCATTTAAAGGCATCCCGACAATCGTTCAAGGTCATACCAAAGAAATATAGGTCTTAGTAACATTATATTTTTACTGTACATTTTCTTGGGTGCAATTTATCTTAAGAAAAAAAAGAAAAATTTTCAATTTTTTAATAAAAAATTTAAAAAACACATTCATTTATCAAAAATAAAAAAATAATTTTTAAATTTAAAAATAAAAAAAATTATGAAGAATTATGGTTGATGGTGGAGAATAAAAGAGGATGGCAATGGTAGTGGATAAGGTCCAATACTAAAAATTGGTATTGTTTTAACATTTGGCTTCTATGTTTTGATATAGGCCGTATCATACCAAACCAATGGAAAATTGGTTAGGTGGACGAGGAGCTCCTAATTCATAAATTATCATGAATCAAGTTAAACCTAGCAATTCAATTTGATTCGATATACTAGTACAAAGTCAATACATATGGTTTGGGTAGTTTGCCTCCCTTAGCAAACTAAGAGGTAAAATTATCCCAATTTTAGGTTAGTTTGGCTCGGTTCACCTTAAATCATCCAATTTAAAATAGTTCGATTAACTTAATAGTAGACAATGCACAAATAATATATAATGAAGGCAGTAAATACTGGAGATATGATGGTGATGATGGGGAGGTAGTGAATTATGGAGATGTGGTGGCAAGTGGTGAAGGGCAATAGTAGCGGTAGATGGTGTAAGTATGGGGTAGGTGGTGGAGGGCAACGTGGTGGTGCATCACATAGGTTTGATGGTTGTGTTAGTAGGTGGTGAAAGTATAGTGACGATTATGGTGGTGGATGATGAAGGTGAGTGTAGAGATATGACGATGGTGATGGTGAAAGATAGTGAGTATATTGAAGATACGATGGTGGTAGTGGTAAAAGAGGATGGTGATGATGGAAATATAGCAGTAATGGTTATAATACTGATGGTAATTGAGGTGGTGGTGATCATCGTCATGGCAATTGTGGGTGGTCAGTGGTGAAGATAGTGTTAGATGATTGAGGTATGATGGCTAGTAGCGTAGGTATGATGGCGATGGTAGTAGATGTCGGTGATGGAGGAGGAGATATAATGGTTGTTACGGAGAATGATGGGTCTGGCGGATATTCGATAGTGGTGGTAAAGGATAGGGATGAAGGTATAATGGTGATAGTAATGGATGGTATTGGGTGATGATGGTCATAGCATCAATGATGATGGATTGTAAAGGATAGCGATGAAGGAAACAATCGATGATAAAGATTATTAATAAAAATATAGGAAAATACTGCTTAATTTAAAAATAAAAAATAATATAAAAATATTTTCTAGGCCTAGCATTCATTTGGAAAACTACATATATATTTTTATTTTTGTTTAAAATTATTATATTTGAATGAAATTTTAAATAATATATTTTTTATGGTATACCATTGGACTTTCATTTTAAAATAAAAAAGTCATAATCATACTCATCAATATCTCTCACTAAAACTTGTGGTTAATTTAGAATTTATAACTTATAATTAATTTTGATTTTATAGTTGCCATGCCTCGATCCTAGTATCTGAGTCGGTGACATAACTTGGCCGCATATTTCTTAAGAAAAAATCTTAGGGAGTATATAGGGCTTTCAAATCTAAATGCAATACTAAATATTAGCAAATACAATAACAATCAACATTAATTGTTAGTGATGTTGGGTTTACAAAAATTGATTGGATAAATTTGATCCAATGATATATGTAGGATGGTTCACTATTGATATATTTGACCTGTGCAGTTTGGATTATATACACTTTTTATTGGGTGATGTGGATAGTAGTTTGTGTTGGCTCAAAACCTAATAGTGATCTATGATGCGAGGGTATGTTGGTGTTTCATTATAAATAGACTTGCTCATCCTTTTCTTCTTATTTCTGTAATTAGATTTTTCCATCACGAGCACTGATAAACGCACAAATAATCATCATAAACCTATTAATTAATAGGTCAAAGTACCTATTATTATTTAATATTTAAATATTTTATATAATATTTTAGGTAAAACCTTATAAACTTAAAGAGCTCGATTTTAGGAGTCCAACGACTCAAACGACACTCAAATCGAACTTAAAATGAGCTCGGAATTGAATTTACAAGGATTTATTTTTTGTTTACACGCATCTTTAAGCAAACTCGGCATATGGTCTGCCGAGTTCATCATCTTCTTCCCAGCTCGTTCAAACGAATGCCTGTGACGCACAGAGGTTGCCAGAGATTAATTTTTTCGCCAAAAATATCGCCGCTGAGAAGCTCCTCGCTGTCGAAAGATCCTCAACACCAGAAATTACCAAGGTGACCCAGATTTAATGGAATTAAAGAAGGTAGCCTAGATTCTTCTTTTCTCTGATTTCACGGTCCGACAACAATTGAGGAAGAAATTTGAAGCTAAATTGGAAGGAGGAATCATCTATAATCTCACCACAATCCCTCTGAAATCTCTTCGCATCTGTCCAGTTGCCAAATAGGGAAGTAACCTTGGAGTGGAAGGAAAGCAGCTAGCGCTCTCTCCGCGCTTCTAATATAAAGAGCTTTGTCTACACAAGGAAAGGGAGGAGAGTTCAGAGGAGTTCCCAGGAGCCATTCGTGGGTTCATGAGGCATCCGTCCGGAGGTTCTGCAGGCATTCATGGAGGCTCTGTTTGAAGAAGCTCGTGGCGTGAAGGCTCTGTTCGTGGCTTGGAGGCGTCTGCAGAGAGACTTCGACTTGATTCAGCCTGGCTTGGTTCAAATCGTCTTCGGTGGTTCAACCAGCTTTGGTTCAGTTCAGGAAGAATTTGTTGCCTTCTTATTGTCAGAAATTAAAACTTTAATTTTAATTTTAATATGCACTCTTGGATGCTATGAAATAAAACTTTTATTCATGTTTAATTCTTATTGAATTCTATTTAAGTGGAAATAATTCTTGACTGATCTATTTTTAAAAGGAATGGACCGTGATCTATGGGTACGGACCGTGCTCTTATAAGATAGATCATATCTTAATTATTTTCACTACCAATTATCTATTTATTTAAATTTATAAATTTATTTCAAGATAACCGCTAAAGTCCCCTTATTCTCGCTATTCTATTAGTGAAATTAAGGTGTTTTAATGATTGCGCTACGACACGCATCAGATTTTGCGCCGTTGCCGGGACTTAAGTGCGTTATTTTAAAAAAATTATAAAAAATAAAAAATAGATTAATTTTCTCTTAATTTTATTCTTATTTTAATTTTTGAATAGTTATTGTCTCTTTATTTTATTATTTTTGTTACCTTAATTGTTAGAATTTATATTTTCTTTTTAACTTAAAAAAAAATTTATTACTTTCCTTCTTGTCACAAATCCATTTTTAACCTAATCAAAATTTTCTTTTAATTAACTTACCTTAAAGAACCTGAAAGAAAACCCTAAGACACCTTCCATAAAACATAATTAATTTAAGGAAATAAAAAAAATATATAAAATAATATATAAAAAAATAATTATTTATTTCTATGCTTAGATTGACTTAGGTAAATTTATTTTCTGCAAAACTTAAAATTTTTTCCATTGACATCTCATAATTTATTAGGAAATTAGAAACCTAATCACAAAAATCTTAAAAAAAAGTAATTAGATTAATTTTGTTTGATAATTTCAAGAGCTGGACATCTGCTTGTTGCATAGCATTTTCATAATTAACTTTAAGGGCACAAACCCCTAATCAAGATAAGGTTGGGATTTCATCACCCTTCCTTGGCCCACAAACCACATCCTTCATTTTGCATTAACCCAAACCTTTAACTCTAAAATTAACTAGACATCAGCCCCTAAGGAACTCGAGCTCAATAGGACAAGGCACCCAAAAGAGTTGGACCGGATCGAGATTGACTGCTTAACTGGTGTCTAGAAAAGGAAAGGAAAGCAGTTACTTAATTGGTTTCGTTCGCTTACCTAGTAAGCACGGGGGACTCCCCACTGACCTTACCCTTAACTGGCTAGTTTATCAGCTAATTTTTGACTTGGAGGGCTCCAAGGCGGTCTTGGAAGTTAGGAGCTGTCTAGATCTAGGGTAAACCTAGAATAGAGAGTCTAATCTTTGTTAACTTGATTGCTAAGAATTATTAAACCCTAATTAAATTATTCATTGCTCTTAGTTCTAGGAATCTTTTAGGATATTTTCTTTAGAATCTTCTCTTTCTCTTCTATAATAATAATAATAAAACTGAATTATTGTTTGCTTTAGAGTCATTGGTAGGGTATGCTTGGTCGCCGATCGTTGCAACCCAACCTTATACCCTTAGATCCTGAGATAGAAAGAACTTTTAGAGCAAACAGACTCAGAATTATGGATCCTAATAACGAAAATGATCCACCACGACAGTTAAAAGAGTATTTCACTCCTTCAAGGTATACCTACTCTCCCTGCATTCAAGTGCCTCCAGTAGAGGCTGTCCAATACGAAATTAAGTCAAGTGTAATCCAAATGTTACCATCTTTCTATGGACTTACAAATGAGGATCCCTACAAACACTTAGATGAATTCTTGAAAATTTGCTCAACTGTCAAGATTCAAAATTTCTCCGATGATGCACTTAGGCTTAAGTTATTCCCTTTTTCCTAAAAGATAGAGCCAAGTATTGGTTAAATTCATAGACACTGTTATAATTTCAACTTGGGATCATCTTCAGAGAGTTTCTTAAGAAATATTTTCCTATAGGAAAAACAAATCAAATTAGAAAAGCCATAACAAGTTTTTTCAGACAGATGGAGAAATGTTTCATGAGACATGGGAGAGATTAAAGAACTGATTAGAAAATGTCCACATCATGCCATACCCAAATGGCAACTGGTTCAGTGCTTTTATGATGGTTTATCAGAAAAGCATCGGCAAATGGTTGATGCTTCATGTGGTGGGACATTTATGTTAAAAAATGAACATGAAGCTTGGCAACTCTTTGAGACATTGAGTGAGAATTCATTACATCACATGTCAGTTGCTCGTCGAGACCCTCCCATAGGACCTAAAAGAGGTGAAATATATGAAATAGGTCATTCTACAGATATCTATACTAAGGTAGATGAATTATCCCATAAACTTGACCGAATTCTACAAGTTGGAAACATCTCTTCCCCATCTACTCAATTACATGAGGTCTGCATAATTTGTTCGAGTCCAACCCATTTCTATAGGTGAATGTCCAGCTGCATACCAATTTCCTGAACTTGTTCAGGAGCAAGCCCACCAAGCCCAAACCCGATTGGCTCCTAGAATAGGAAATGATCCATATGCAAATACTTACAATCCTGGCTGGCGAAATCACCCAAATTTTTCTTGGAAACCTCAACCTGTAACCAATTCATCATCGATCAGACCTAATTATCAAGAAACCAATTTTAGAAGCATGCCATATTCACAATACCAAACATCCACAACCTCCACCGAATAATCATCCTACTTTCGAAGACAAAGTGTTACAAGCATTGAAAGGGCTAGAAATGAATACTAAATCCTTCACTCCCACACACAATCTATTGCAAAACTAGAAACTCAGATAGGTCAATTAGCCATAGCATTCAGTAGAAGGGAGGGGTAAGTTACCTAGTCAGCCTATCGATAACCCGAAAGGACAATTCATGGCTGAGGGTTCCAATAGTCCTAAAAAATTCCCAGAACATGCTAAATCAACCATGACTCTAAGAAGTGAAAAAATATTGAACCCACCTGAGCCAACCTAGAAATTAGAAGTGGCTAAACCAGAAAAGAGAAGAAATGAAGAAGAAAAGGAATTCAATGATCAAGCAATCACACCTAAAGCCCCATTCCCTAGTGCTTTAGAATCTCCTTTGTCTTTGGATAAGAAGAATATAAATGAATGAGATGCTTGAGTTATTTAAGCAAGTCCAAATAAACTTACCTCTTCTCGATGCTATCAAGCATATTCCAGCTTATGGTAAATTTCTAAAGGATCTATGCACACAAAATGGAAAGCCAAGACACAATACCAAAAAATATCCAGTTGACTAAGCAAGTCAGCTCAGTTGTTCAGCAAATAACCCCACCCAAACTAAAAGACCCTGGTACCCCGATTATATCATGTGTCATAGGGAACTTCACAATCAAAAAAGCATTACAAGATTTGGGTGCAAGTGTAAACCTTCTCCCAAGTTCAGTGTATGAGTTATTCGGATTGGAGAGTTAAAACCCACAACGATAACACTACAATTAACAGATAGATCAGTCAAAGTACCTCTGGAATATTAGAAGATGTATTAGTAAAGGTAAATGAATTTTACTTTCCTGTTGACTTCCTTGTGTTAGATATGGATCTAGCGGTAATCCTAATCAAATTCCCATCATTCTTGAAAAGACCTTTTTTGGCTACTGCTAATGCATGTATAAATTGTAGAACAGGTATGATGGATGTATCTTTTGGAAACAAAAAAGATGAGATTAAATATTTTTAATGCTTCCCAAGGACCACCCGTGTATGATTTAAATGAAGTAACATGATCGAAGAAGTTGTAGATAAAAATTCCAAAGTTTGCTTGATTCAGATCCTTTACAAATATGTCTTACACATTTGGAATAGATGACTTTGATTATTGAGTGCACCAAGCGATA
>UESW01004832.1:199852-221397 GCA_900491605.1 Calamus simplicifolius | reverse complement strand
TTACTGACTATATTAATAAATTCAATATTTATTTCTTAAATTTATACTTATCATTAAAATAATTTTAAAAGTTTAAATTAATATATATGATGATAATTTTGTATATAAAGATATTATAATACTTAAGAATGGAATCAATAGGTGAAAATCAGATGAGGTGGGGATATATTTATTTGCTTTCAAACTAATAGGAAGAAAAATAATCTTTATTCTCATTTTTATCTCCAGAAAAAATGAAAAATCTCTATTCGATCTGAACAAGACGTCTGGGATGGAATAAATTGAGCCTTTTACTTTATGGATTGAACTTGCTGCCTTTGTGTAAACCACCTTATCATCTTATTACTAAAGTTTGAGTTACATAATAATGTCATATTTTAATATTAGATTTGTATATTCATAAAGGTAGAAGCTTGTTGACAAATCTCATTGATATTATTTTAGCCTTGCATAATTTGAAGAATAGCTCCTTTTTTTGTCTAACAATTTTCTTCAGCTCTTGTTGGGGCTGTTGCCTAGCCGATAATATCTATTCTCTTAGCAATAGTAATAATTTGGAGCCAAAACTTGGCACCAAGAAGACGTCCTTCATGCAATCATCAAGCCTATAACTGCCAGATGAAATTAATCCCTTACAAATATTTAGAATCAAAATTCCCCGTATCACCTATCAATTGTTTGAAGATAAAACTGTTCTCTTTCCTTTATTTGTTGATATACTAACATTAAAAAAGTATAGAATGAAACCAGATTATACTCTAGGCTACCAACGAGATCGAAATCCATGCCGATCCAAACCAATCAAAGAAACCACAACAATCCTCTAAAATACAGCTTAATTACTGCAACATATGATTTCTTTTATCTCTATCGATTTTCTTTCGAAGGAAGAAAAGGAGAGAGATCTCCCGATCATCTAAGCCTTGGCTCCCAGCCCCCTGATCACCTCGCTCTCACCTCAACCGTCTGCCCCTGCAACATCGTTGAGGTTGAGCCAGGCTTGAACGGCGGTGTTAGTTCAGGAATCGAAAGACTTGCAAGACGTGTCACGTGTTGCGGCCTTGCAAATCGGGTTCGGATTACCTTGGGTTTGGGTTGACCACAACCCGAGACTGGGTCAATTGAAAATTGATTTGGGTTAAACCCGGATTCTTCAGGTTCAGGTTGGGTAAACATGAGTTCAAGTACTACTGCAAATTAGGTTCGATGGGCCAGGTTTGGGTTGAACCCAGCCTAAGCTGCCCTCCTATAAATGGGAGGACGGTGGTGTTTGTAGTTCTCGATGCTGTACGTGGTTCTTTGGATCGTGGGCTAAAGTGTTTACATAAATAGATCTTAAAATGTTGGGAAGTTGGGATGTTTTTAATGAAATAATTGAATGTTAAAGTGATTTAGTTACTCCAGTTTTTCCTAAAGTATGTATAAATTTAGACATTGCAAAGGGTCAAAGTAGGACTGAAAATTATAATCTTCATTCATGCCCTTGTTAAAGAAAATAATTCACATCCCATTCTATTTCTATAATTAATGAAAAAAAATTATCCTTATTTTCAATTCTATCCTCATCTGACATTGCCTCATTCTTAAGGATATATACGAATTTTTAATAAAAATTATAAAGATAATAATGTAGATGATTTTTTTTCTTACTGACTATATTAATAAATTCAATATTTATTTCTTAAATTTATACTTATCATTAAAATAATTTTAAAAGTTTAAATTAATATATATGATGATAATTTTGTATATAAAGATATTATAATACTTAAGAATGGAATCAATAGGTGAAAATCAGATGAGGTGGGGATATATTTATTTGCTTTCAAACTAATAGGAAGAAAAATAATCTTTATTCTCATTTTTATCTCCAGAAAAAATGATAAATCTCTATTCGATCTAAATGAGACGTCTGGGATGGAATAAATTGAGCCTTTTACTTTATGGATTGAACTTGCTTCCTTTGTGTAAACCACCTTAGCATCTTATTACTAAAGTTTGAGTTACATAATAATAAGTCATATTTTAATATTAGATTTGTATATTCATAAAGGTAGAAGCTTGTTGACAAATCTCATTGATATTATTTATCCTTGTCATAATTTGAAGAATAGCTCCTTTTTTTGTCTAATAGTTTTCTTCAGCTCTTGCTGAGGCTGGTGCCTAGCCGATAATTTCTATTCTCTTAGCAAGAGTAATAATTTGGAGCCAAAACTTGGCACCAAGAAGACGTCCTTCATGCAATCATCAAGCCTATAACTGTCAAATGAAATTAATCTTTAATGCTCAATTTAGGAAAATATTACTTGAATAAGGGCACTAGCACAAAGAAACAATTAGACAAGCACGACAATGATTTGTATGGTCTTGGACAACATTTTTTCTGAAAAATAAATCCAAAGAATCAATATCATGATTTCTACTGTACGTGAAGCAGCTCTTTAAGTACCAATTGCATGGCTTATAATAACAAGTTTTCAAGAAACTTGTGTAAAATGTCTTTTTTGACTGGTAAAAACTTGTGTAAAAAATTAAGAAGATAACATAGAGCGCTATCGCCCAAAATTATTTATTGAGAGCAACTTATAAAGATTCAAATATGAAAACCTTTTCGGGTCTGTTACTTTCTAAACTTCAGTCAGATGGTTTTTCAATTAACGTAACATCTGCTAAAATATTAGTAATCTCTTCTCCCATGCTAGCTTGCAGTTCTTTTGTCAGTGAAACTATGCCAAATCTTTAGCTCCCTGCTAGAGATATAATATGCCCCAGGCGCACGCATGACATGTAGTAAACTGCAATGATTTAGCATGTAGATTTAAGTCGAGTTTTGATTCTCACATTTAGATTATTAGTCTCCTTAAGCAAAATTAAATGAAACCACACCAATTTAGGAAAAACAGAAGTGGGCATAGCCAGAAATTATTGAAACAGTTTGCTGCCTTTGATTGTTTCCTAATTTGACAAATCATGGGTCATGTAGTGTAGTTCATTTACAATCTCATATATATATATATATATATCAAAATACCAAGTCTAGAGTTGTACTCTGTGTCCTTAAGATAATTTCGTCATGCACAGGTGCTTACGGTATTATGACGATTGTCTCCAGGATACAACGGTCTTCTTCTGATGAAAAGAGCACTATTTATTACCAGAACAACGAACCAAGAATGCTATACTTTCTTGAATTCAGGGTATGCAAATGCTAAGAAAAGGATTTTCGGATTGATGATTTGGAATGAAAATGGCATGTCCTATTTATAGACTTGAAGTTTCTTTTGGAAGCACTCTTACGGGATAGAATGGAACCGATTTGATTTAATCAGATGTGATCAAGAGACGTGAAGGAAGATGCTTATATGCTTTTGATATGCCGACTTAGTATCTTGATCTGAAGATCATGCAATCCATACGCCGTTTCAGCAATCGAGTGCGCTGATCATCTGTTCATATGAAAAAAGGCTGCCTTCCCTGTAGAACTTGGATGAATTTATGTCAGATACGTTGCCGAAGAAAAGGAAAAATTGATGGTAGCTTAATAATAAGTGACAAGCTTTGTATTTTAATAACAAAGAAACCCAACAAAAAAACTAAAAACAGAATCTTGAACGTATCTCGAAATTATTAATCTGTTCTATCAAACTAAAAACAAAAAACAAAGCAATAAGAGGCTCGAACGGTGAAGGGCCAAAAAAAAAAAAAAACAGAAGAAGAAGAAAATCTCCAACCAGATATTTATTATATTTATTTTATTTTTGATATTTAGCTAGCAATATACAACCAGATACTCTAGCACTACAGAAGTATTACCAGTCAAATTACCCAAGTTTAGAATTGCTGGGAAAGATAGGAAGGGGCGAGACCCTGTTTCATTCCAGCCACTGATACTATTACTGATAACATACACACATGTATTTCATTTATGTCTTCACATATGAAGAAGCAGCAGCAGGAGACTGAGTAATATAACCCAGCATTTGCAATGCCATGCAGGGCTGGTCTACTGGTACCTGCCCAAATTGAAGGACTTTTAAACATCAGAATATTATAGAAACTCTGTTTTTGACTTGTACACACTTCTAGCATGAATGCCTGTACTTTCATGCAGCTTTTGTGTGATCAACTTGGTGGCTAGATTCAGAATTTAGAGTTACTTCAACAAAAAAAGATGGTTAATTTACCGACAATTCAAGGGAAGCTAAACCCAGAAATCCCACCAATGTATCAATTTGCAACCTGGCATTCCATACCAAGTCTGCCCTTTGTCTACTGCCAGATGATTTTAGCATTAAAATGAATGCACATGTATTACAAACAGAACATCCTCCATGTAAAGACAATAGCTACGTAAGTTTTCCAAAAATTATCAAAGAGACTGTCCTAAGAGGAGGCACCTCAAGAAAAGCACTCCTATAAATATGAGGTGTGTTTGCATCTTAAATCTATGCAAATAGAAAGTGGTGGTCTTGGAATCCAAGACTTTTGGCAGATTCTCTTAATATACTTAGTTGGCAATTTTTTTTTTTTTTTTTGGGGGGGGGGGGGGGGGGGGGGGGGGGGGGGTGGAATAATATACTCAATTCTTAGGAGAGTTTTTGAACTGTTGTCTCACTACAAAACCAACTCTATATACCTGCATGTCAGTAATCTTCACCCACTTTTAGACTTCACCTATTTTAGCGAGTCAAAATACGGCCCCACGGTCAGACTCGTATTGAGTTGGATACTTCAGAAACCTTCTTGACCATTTGGCCATATATTGGGTTATGATTGCTGCCGACCCACAACTAGAAGTTAGTAACATAAGAGCAGGGCATGCACCATAAACATGAACCCAGTCAATGCTGATGCCGATGCAGAGTCTGAACTGCACTTATAGAAGATAGTCAAGGTGTGGTAACTAGAAATAAACAGAAGCAGGGAACACTTCTGAGCACTTGCAAGAGATTATTTCTTGCAAGCATGGTATATAACTTGTTTATATGTTCACCCGTGATTAGATTGATGTGGAAAGCTCTTTTATCATTTTTTTGCACCTATGATGCATTCTAGCCATCATTTTATGCAAAGCAATGTCACCGCCACAGAAATTGCAACTTTCTGGAATTTGTAGAAGCTAATTCAAGACTTCATTTGGTCTTTGGTTTTCATAGTTTGAACTTTGAACCATGTAAAATTTTTAAGCCATCATTCCACTGGTCCCACTTTCTAGCTAGTTGTTGTTAGGTTGATGCCATTACTCCTAGTGTGTTTGGCTAACTTGTGGTTCTCGCCACCCATACAACCATAGGAAACCAAAACTAAATGTAGAGATGACCACTTATTCACCTTGGTATATAAAAATGGTGCAATGATGGCAGTGTTGGAAAATACTTACAAAATGTCCTGCTCCCAAAATCCAGAAGAAACGCATGTTCTGATAAGACTGAATTAAGCCCCTACTACCTCTATTATTACGGCAGAACAAAGCTTCTGGACTTGCAGTGTTGAAGTATTTTAGCCCCTCCCACCTGAAAAAGCAAGGAAGAAAAAGGTCCCATCTGAGGAAGTGAAGACAAGGGAGAAGGTATCTATTGAACTGCGAAAAAAAACCAAATTTTTTTTTTTTAAGATGCTTACTTGAGCTTCTCAACCCATGCTTCGGTGCCCTTGGTTGAACAAATCACATCAAGCTTGACCCAATGTTAGTGTACGCAGAGATAGAGGACAACGTAATTTACTACTCTAATTGATTTAGACCTACTTTTTCTGATAGAGTTGCTAATTTTAAGCTCTCTGAAAGAGGAACATGTTTGAAAATTTTGTAAGGAAAGCATCTCAACAAGACTAGTGAAGCCATTCAAACCTGTCTTACTCCTAGTGTATTTTTGTACATGTAAATATTAGCAAGGCTTTTCAAACAGATTATCTAATATCTATCAAGCATATTACGGCACAAGCCCGATGCCCATTTCCTATATTATGTACTTCAGCCCATTTCATTCATTTCAATCAATAAACTCCAGTTTGTTGGACATTGGATTTGTTGCCAGGACTGGAGCCAAAACCTTTAATTGTCCACTTCCACCTTCTGCTGACCATCCATTGTTGGCAGAAGAATCATCAGATCATCGGCATTAGGAGGATGGGCTTTCACTTCTCTCCGGGAATCTGATTTTGTTAATGAACTGTTAACTGATAGTCCATTACCCTTTCATGTTCCTAGTAAGAATGCTCTCTTAGAAAAGCAGTAGAATGGTCCATTTAACATGACATATGGCTATGACGCCAGTAGACCAGTACCTTGTCCTCAACAGCTATGATAAGCTATTTCATATCCTTTCTCACAGCTTCCATTAATGTTTCTTTAGACATCTTCCTTAGCTCCTCACCATCAAGCACCCCCTATATCCATGATATGTCAAGTTTTCCTAGTTACAAATATTTTTTATTTTTTTCACTCAAAAGAAAATGTTGCAAAAGTTTTTGTTAGTGCTTCCACATTCGTTCAAAATCAGAATGGATGATTGTTAATCTTTAAAAAAAATATATTCTTTAAAACTATGCGCTAATAGGAGACCATGACAGTGTGACTTTTTGTCAAGGGCTATGAGTGGAACATATAAGTCTAGAATGCCAATAAGCTTATATATCGTAACACGTATACATGTTTAACTGCCAAATGTTTTAGTACTTGCTTCAGATCTCCTTGATAAGAAACTACATTTCGCACTGATCACAAGAAATGACAAAGGAATAATGATTCACATTCTTAATAGGCCAGAGTACAATAAATTACATCTTATACAAAGCCTCTTGAGTTGGGGGAAAACAACTTGCGAATACATAGGAGTTCATATGCACAGCATTTATAATATAGGTGTTTTCACATTCTTCAGAAATTTCTTTTTCTAGGGTTGTCCTCATAACCAAGAAAATGTAAATCTGTAATATGTAATTAATTTTAGATTTTGTAATTTATTTGAATTATTCCAGGTGTAGCCAACTTTTTGTGGGTCACTAAGTGAAGCCTAAAATGAAGTGAGTTGAAGGATGGAATTCATACCTGTCCATTATATAGTGACATTGATTCCCAGGGACAGGAGCTCATCAACCTGTTAGACAGTATATCAAGCAATCTGCTTTAGGAAATGCCTAGATGGATCTATGCTAGAAGCACTGTAACACTAAAAGGATGAAAAAGAAATGGTAAATGTCACAGCAAAAAGGAGTAAGACAATCCATAAGATGCACTAACTATCCTTAATCAACTACATAACTATTATTGCTCCCAAAATATCAAGAGCAAGAACTCCATGAACAGATCCTTGGAAAAAAGTTTTAGGTGAGATTGGTTACCTCATTGATCCTGGGTTTCATGTACTCATTCATCATAGCACTGAAGAAAGAATCGGACTGCCCACCCCAACTGTATGAGATAAACAATCAATTGCAATTCTCAAGATCATAGTTTTGAAGCCGTGTCATGAGATCTTCTCTTCTAAACCATTATGCTAAAAGTAGCTCACCTTACATTCTTGGGGATTATCTTTAGCTTCTCCCTAATTGCACCATTCATAAGACTATAAAGATCAATGGAGGAAGCTTTGGAGCTGAGATACATCGAGTAACTCTTCTCCATACCAATTTTATCTGATAATGTGACTGCCATCCCAGAGATAGAGTACTAACATCCGGCAAAAAATTATAAAAATTCTACAAATCATTTAACAAAAGTTATAATATGTACTCAGTGCTACTTTATATGACTAAAAACTAGTTCCCATAGTTTCAATAAGACAGCAAGACTACTTACAACACCATGAGTGTCCGTGCTAATCTGAAACTGCAGACTTTGGCACGTGCTTGTGGCCTCATGATACTGCCCTTTTGCTAGTTGTTGTCTGATCGTTTCAGCAACACTGACATATGAAATCAGTGAATTAGAAAATAAATAAAATTTCACAACATTAATGGTTTCCTCCTGTTCTTATGCATTTTATTTAGGCAAGAATATGTTGTAACCTGTTTGATCTGTTTGCATCATTCATATCAAGCCATGAGACGTCAAAAGCAGAGGTCCCCCACGAGAACTAAATCACAGAATACTGAAATTAAGTTTATATTCTGAAACTAGAGCTGGCTAGTATATGGTTCTTTCATTAAAAACAAAGGTACATAGTATTCAGAACTGACCACGTAATCTTCTGGTGAAATCCAGCTGTCTCCCAAGACAACTCCTATTAACACATTAAATTATGAGATGCTGAAATGCTCACTTACTTTTTTCTAAATCTCCTTAATAGCAAATTAGGATAATATAGCATGAGAAATATCCATACCTCCAAGTATAAGTTTCAATTTGCCAGCCTTAATGGCATTGAAAACCGATATGCCTAGTGTTGACGCCAAGTCGCCTTCCTCCAACGTCAGGGAACGGAGATCCTCCTCTGCGGCGAGCTCCTGCAAAAAAGTCCCCGGAGACCGGTTGCTCCGGTGGGGACCCTCCGACGCTCAAGTCAGCAACTCGGGAATAGACAAGAGTAAACTCGCATAAATGAGCTAGAGAACTAGAGTTCAGGATCCTTCCCTCGTCGTGAGTGTGGGCCTTTATACCTGTTCGAAGGTCTTTTTTTTCTTGTTTCCAGAAGGTTGCTGACTTCGAGGTACCTTTGTTCACTAACGGACAGAAAACAAGGCTGATAGTGACAGGTCGCAACTGACACTGGGCATGTCAGAGGTGTCCCGCCTTGCCTGCCACCTGCTAAGCGCGGTGCTACGAGTGGCAGGCGGACCTGGTTGTGTCAGGCGTGTGCCGTTACGGAGTATGGCCATGCACTGTTGCAGGCGAGTGGTGGACCACGTGGCCGCTGCAGGCGGTTGGTGGGCCATGCGAGCGTGTCAGGCGGCTCGAGGCAGCAGGTTGCCAGTTCCGGGGGTCAAACCGAGATGGGAGCTCGAGGTCAAGGCCAAGGCTGAAGCTCGAGGCCGAGGCCGATGTTGACGCTCGAGACCGAGGTCGGGGCAGAAGCTCGGGGCCGAGGCCGAGGCCGAAGCTCGAGGCCGAGGCCGAGGCTGACGCTCAAGGCCGAGGGGGACCTCGGAGGCCGAGGGGGCCTCGGGGGTCGAGGCCATCCCACGAGGCCGAGGTACGGCTCCGTCAGTTCACCATTTGCTTTGATGATGTTGGATCAGCCACATCAGATGCTCCCTCGCCCCTAAGACGAAGTGGGCCCACTCTGGCGAGGTGAAAGAGGGTGTCACCTCCCAAGTGGCTTATCCCCATTTGCTGCCAACCACCTCTGGACACGTGTCTCTGGGCGCTGCGATAGAATCTGTTGACACCAAGTCACCTTCCTCCAACGTCAGGGAACGGAGATCCTCCTCTGCGGCGAGCTCCTGCAAAAAAGTCTATGGAGACCAATTGCTTCGGTGGGGACCCTCCGACACTCAAGTCAGCGACTCGAGAACAGACAAGAGTAAACTCGCAGAAACAAGCTAGAGAACTAGAGTTCAGGATCCTTTCCTCGTCATGAGTGTGGGCCTTTATACCTGTTCGAAGGTCTCTTTTTTCCCGTTTCTAGAAAGTTGCTGACTTCAAGGTGCCTTTGTCCACCAACGAACGGAAAGCAAGGCTGATAGTGACGGGTCGCAACCGACACTGGGCATGTCAGAGGTGTCCCGCCTCGCCTGCCACCTGCCAAGTGCGGCGCTACAGGTGGCAGGCATAGCTGGTTGTGTCAGGCGTGCACCGTTAAGGAGTATGGCCATGCGCTGTTGCAGGCGAGTGGTGGACCATGTGGCCGCTGCAGGCGGTTGGTGGGCCACGCGAGCGTGTCAGGCGGCTCGAGGCAGCAGTTTGTCAGTCCCAGGGTTCAGACCGAGATGGGAGCTCGAGGTCGAGGCCGAGGCTGAAGCTCGAGGCCGAGGCCGAGGCCGATGCTTGAGGCCGATGGGGACCTCGAAAGCCGAGGGGGCCTCGGGGGCCGAGGCCATCCCACGAGGCTGAGGTAGGGCTCTGTTAGTTCATCGTTTGCTTTGACGATGTTGGATCAGCCACATCAGATGCCCCCTCGCCCCTGAGACGAAGCGGGCCCACCCTGGCAAGGCGAAAGGGGGGCTGATCCCCATCTGCTGCCAACCGCCCCTGGACACGTGTCTCTGGGCACTGCGATAGCTTAGCACGGGCGACCTGGGGGATGTGAAGGGGCAGTCACTGTTGTTCGTCCGATCTGCAGTGATAGTCCCCGAGGCGGGGTTGTCTTTTTGAAATCCACAAAAAGCGGCTGCCATCATTACCATCATGACGCTGACGTCAGCGGTGTCCCATCATTGGCCGGAGGCGGATCGTCTCACGCGCTGGGCGTCTGCCGAGGTGACCCAACCTATAGCGGGAGTCTGCATGGCCGGCTAGAGGAGGCGGAACGATTTGAAACTTGACAAAAACCTGGGCGAGGGCTGAATCTCGCCACTTCGCTTCAACCATCATCGTCTTCCTCTGGCCTTCAACCTCCCCTACCACCCGAGAACCAGTCTTTGCCATTTTCTTCCGCAGGTTAGCCTCCTATCCATCCCAAACCTTTCTTTTCTTCCTTGGACCCTTGCCATGGCCTCCTCACCTTCCTGGTCTTCCTCAGCCTCCCCCAGCGACCACATTTCTCCCTCGAGGCTCCGTGCCTCTGCATCTCCCACCCCTTCGTGGTCCTTCGATCCGGAGGACCGCCTTCCTCTTGCCCGGCGGCAGGCCACCGGGAGGGCTCCCGCGAGGAGACGCTCGACGGCGGTCAGTAGGGCTCCAGCAAGGAGGCGCCAGGCGGCGGCCGGCACCTCCTTGAGGGAGGGGGCGGAATCCCCGAAGGGGACCGCCTCCACGGTAATGGTCAGGACCTAGCTAATATCAAGGCCCGTTACCAGATCTTCCAATATATCGGGCTCTTCCTCCCGACCCCCGACGACAGGGTGGTCTCCTCCCGGCCTGACAGGGTTGCTCTATACGAGATTACCCTAAGGCTAGGCCTTCGCCTGCCCTTTCATCCTTTTTTCATCAATCTCTTAGACTATTATTCTTTGATTCCCACTCAGCTGGTCCCGAACTCCCTTCGGACCATTTGTGCCTTCATAGTTCTCTGCCACCACCTCCAAATCACGCCCAGACTATCCCTCTTCCGCAGCTTGTATACCCTTAGGCAGCATGCGGGCTGGTGGCTGCTCCAGCCCCGACCCGGCCATGCTCTCAAACTATACCTCCCCTCTTCTGTCAAGGGATGGAAATCGGCCGGCACCTCCTCGAGGGAGGGGCGGAATCCCCGAAGGGGACCGCCTCCACGGTAATGGGTCAGGACCTAGCTAATATCAGGGCCCGTTACCAGATCTTCCAAGATATCGGGCTCTTCCTCCCGACCCCCGACGACAGGGTGGTCTCCTCCCGGCCCGACAGGGTTGCTCTATACGAGATTACCCTAAGGCTAGGCCTTCGCCTGCCCTTTCATCCTTTTTCATCAATCTCTTAGACTATTATTCTTTGATTCCCACTCAGCTGGTCCCGAACTCCCTTCGGACCATTTGTGCCTTCATAGTTCTCTGCCACCACTCCAAATCATGCCCAGACTATCCCTCTTCCGCAGCTTCTATACCCTTAGGCAGCATGGGCTGGTGGCTGCTCCAGCCCCGACCCGGCCATGCTCTCAAACTATACCTCCCCTCTTCTGTCAAGGGATGGAAATCCCGATTCTTTTTGTGGACCTCGACCAAGTCAAGCCTGGGTGGGGGGACCCTGACCTTCGGCCTAACATAAACTCCACCATACTCCCGGGGGACAAAGAAGCACTGGGGCAGTTGCTAATGGCCGACAACCCCAAATGCAACTGGCTCCTCACCGACGTCCCCATACTTAACCAAATCTCCTTCTTCCTTTTCCTCCTCTCTCTTCTCTCTCTCTCTCTCTCTCTCTCTCTCTCTCTCTCTTTTGCTAACTTCGACCGACGTCGCGCAGTGATGAAGGTCCCGACCGCCAAACTTATGAAGGCCACCATCAAAAGGATGAGGGCCGAGGCTGGTCCAAGCGAGGGGTAGCAGGCCTCGGTCCCCAAGCATCTGACAGTGCGGGTTTCCCAACCACCCGAGCACCAAGAACCTCCAACCATCTCGGTAGTGGACTTGACAGCCGACATCCCTCCGGAGGAGGCAAGGGTTGAGGGGGCAACAGAGGAGCCCTAGGCACCCGCCAAGCTAATTTCGATGGAGGCAGAGCAGGGCCGAAGCGCGGGACCATCAGTGGCGGTGAGCCCCCCCCCCCAGAAGAAATGCCAGTGGGTAGCCCTCCGCACGCCGAGCCCGAGCGCACCGAGACCGCCAAGGGGGGCAGGGTCGAACCGACCCCCCGTGGATTCTGTCTCTTGAATGATGGACGCCGAGTGGAGTGGGTCATGTCCCAGATCATCCTACCTGAGTTCCAGGAGGAGCTCAGGCAGCTAGGGGCATCCAGGTTCTTCAGGGAAGCCTTCTCAGCTCTTATCCAGGTAAGCAACTTTTTACCCTTAGCTTCAAATACCCCATGGTTTGCATGACTGACCTCTTGAATGCAGGTGACAAACTTCCTGGGAGCCACCAGGGATGTGATCGACGTAGGGGAGGCCATCATCTGCCAGGCCCGACGGGACATCGAGGAGGCCCAGGTCCGAGCCAAGGCGGCGGAGAGAGCCCTGGAGGCAGCAGAAAGGGCCTTGGAGGCGGCAAGAACCGATCATGCTGCCGAGGCAAGAGAGGCTGCCACCGAGCAGAGATCGAAGCCAGTCGGCTTCGGGCGGCGCTGAACCAGTTGGGGGAGGCCGAGAGCGCAATCAAGGCCCGGGACCTCCACATCCTTGAGTTGGACTCAGCCATCCAGGCGACCGAGGCAAGGGCCAACCATGCCGAAGAGGCCAAGAGGAGGGCCACCTCACTGGCAGAGGAGAAAGAGGTGCGAGCCCAAAAAGAGGCTGCCGCCGAGGCCCGGGCCGTAGTGGCAGTGGAAGAGTTTAAGGAATCAGACCGCTTTGCTGACGAGCTGGCCGAAGCCAATGCGGATGCCTATCTTCAAGGGTTCCATGATGCTAGGAAGAAGGTGGCCCAGGTTCTGGACCTCGCTCGGGCCATGGAGAAGAAGGTGGCCCAGGTTCTGGACCTCGCTCGGGCCATGGATATAGAGCCGGACCAAGGGTCCGAGGGGGCCCCCTCCGATGACGAGCCCGCGGCCGGCCTTTGATTTTGCACTATTTTTTTTTCTTTTGCTTTTGTACTAAGTCCGACCCAGTCGGCATTTTGTAAACACTTTATCATTAATGAAATTATTTTGGCTAACTTCAACGTGCTGCATTTGAGTCCTTGGATTGCCGACGTGGGACCCCTAGGGGCTTCGTCGGCACCGAGGGCAGCTTCTGTCCATTCACAAGCGATCTCGATTTAGTTATATAGGGCCGGACCCCTAGGAGAGCCAAGGCCAGGATAGGGACCGTGTCAGCCTCGTGCCACCAGGCGTTGAGGGGGCAGCGATCCTGTGCCAATGGAAAATTCTATTCCATTGGAACATCAGCCTTCGAACGTCGTGCCTGACTCGGGTCTCTGGGGACCGATGGAACATCAGCCTTCGAACGTCGTGCCTGACTCGGGTCTCTGGGGACCGATGGAACATCAGCCTTGGGACGCTGAGGAAGACTCGGGCTTCTGGGGACCGATGGAACATCGTCCTTGGGACGCTGAGGAAGACTTGGGCTTTTGGGTACCGATGGAACATCGGCCTTGGGATGCCGAGGAAGACTCGGGCTTCTGAGGACTGATGGAACATCGGCCATGGGACGCCGAGGAAGACTCGGGCTTCTGGGAACCAATGGAACATCGGCCTTGGGACGCCGAGGAAGACTCGGGCTTCCGAAGACCGATGGAACATCGGCCTTGTGACGCCAAGGAAGACTCGGGCTTCCGAGGATCGATGGAACATTGGCCTTGGGACGCCGAGTAAGACTCGGGCTTCTGGGGACCGATGGAACATCGGCCTTGGAACACGAGGAAGACTCGGGCTTCTGGGGACCGATGGAACATCGGCCTTGGAACGCGAGGAAGACTTGGGCTTCTGGGGACCGATGGAACATCGGCCTTGGGCACCAATGGTACATTGGACTTTCTATGCTGAGCTGACCTCAGGCTTTTTGGGAGCCGATGGTTCACCGGTCTTTGATGCCAATGGTACATTGGACTTTCTGTGCCGAGATGGCCTCAGGCCGGTGGTACACCGGTCTTCGGTGCCAATGGTACATTGGACTTTCTGTGCCGAGCTAGCCTCGGGCTTTTTGGGAGTCGGTGGTACACCAGTCTTCGATGCCTAGTACATTGGACTTTCTGTGCTGAGCTGGCCTCAGGCTTTTTGGGAGCCGATGGTACACCGGTCTTCGGTGCCAATGGTACATTGGACTTTCTATGCTAAGCTGGCCTTGGGCTTTTTGGGAGCTGGTGGTACACCGGTCTTCGGTGCCAATGGTACATTGGACTTTTTGTACCGAGCTGGCCTTGGGCTTTTTGGAAGCCGGTGGTACACTGGTCTTCGGTGCCAATGGTACATTGGGCTTTCTGTGCCGAGCTAGCCTCGGGCTTTTTGGGAGCCGGTGGTACACCAGTCTTCGGTGCCAATGGTACATTGGACTTTCTGTGCTGAGCTAGCCTCGGGCTTTTTGCTGAAAAACTGGGATACTTGAACTCATGTTTATTAATATCAAATGCGGGGCAAGAGCCCAAAAGAATGCAAGCATGGAATTTAATGTAAAGAAAGGGTACACTACTGATAATACCGACGGAGGTTGTCGGCGTTCCACATCCGCAGGAGTGGCTTTCCATCCAGCCCTTCAATTTTATACGCTCTGTGGCGGAGTGCCTCAGCAACTCGATAGGGTCCTTTCCAGTTCGGCGCTATCTTGCCTCCTTCCGTTGGTTTTGAGACTTCAGCTCGCCGAAGGACTAGGTCCCCCAACATAAAGGTCCTAGGACAGACGCGAGCGTTGTAATACCTGGCCGCTCGCTGCTGATAGGCTGCCATCTGGAGTCGCGCTCGGTCTCATACCTCCTCCACGAGGTCAAGATTGGCCCGCAACTGGCTCGAGTTGTCTTCCTCACTGTATGCCTCCACCCTGGGGCTCAGGGAGCCGATCTCCACAGGAATGATGGCTTCAGATCCGAAGATGAGACTGAAGGGAGCCTCCCCAGTAGGGGCTCGCGGCGTAGTGTGGTAGGCCCACAGCATATTGGGGAGCTCCTTCACCCACCGTCCTTTGCAGTCATCTAGCCGAGCTCTTAATCCTTGGAGAATGATACGGTTGGTCACCTCGGCCGCTCCATTGGTCTGAGGATGCCCAACGGTGGTGAACCGCTGATGGATGCCTAGCTCGGTGCAGAATCCTCGGAAGGGTGCATTATTAAACTGCTAGCCGTTGTCGGTGACCAGGGTATGTGTAGCCCAAACTGACATATTATGGACTTCCAAAAGAAGGACCTTACCTTACTCTCAGTGATCTTGACGAGTGCTTCGGCCTCTACCCATTTGGTGAAGTGGTCAATGGCCACCAACAGGAATTTGCGCTGACCGGAGGCTGGGGGGAAAGGTCCCAAGATGTCCATACCCCACTGGCGAAGGGCCAGGGTACTACCAGGGGGATCAGCTGGGATGTCGGCTGCCGCTGGATGTTGGCATGGCGCTGGCAGCTATCGCACTTCTTGACGAGCTTGACCGCATCCTTTCTCATGGTCAGCCAGTAGTACCCCTGTCGCAGGGCTTTGTACGCCAGGGCTCTGCCCCCCATGTGACTTCCACAGATAACCTCATAGATTTTTCGCAGGATGTAATCAGCTTCCGCGGGGCCGACGCACTTGAGGACTGGGTATGAGAACAACCTTCGATAGAGCCTCCCATCCATTATCGGGAACTTCGGGGCCCACTGCCTGAGTAGCCTGGCCTCAGCTGGGTCTTCAGGGAGGGCGCCATCAGTCAAGTATCGGATGTAAGCATCCATCCAAGAGGGCTCCCGCTCAATCGGCAGAGCCTCCTCCGCTACTTCAATGCTCGGGACTTACAGGTGCTCCATGTACGTCCTTCCCAAGGTCCCGTCAGCCGAAGTGGCCAAGCGGATAGCACATCAGCCCTGGCATTCTCTGCCCGAGGAATGTAGCTGACGTGGAAGTAGAAAAACTGAGAGGCCTGGGATTGCACTTTGCTCAGGTAACGGAACATAGTCGGGTCTCTGGCCTCGTACTCCTCAGCGACTTGCCCAGAGACAAGCTGAGAGTCTGTGAAGGTCCTCAGATGCTCTGCACTGAGTTCCTTGGCTAGCTTCATCCCTGCCAACAAGGCTTCATACTCCGTCTGGTTGCCAACAAGGCTTCATACTCCGCCTGGTTGTTGGTGGCTGAGAAAGAAATCGGAGGGCATACTCCACCACCTCCCCTTAGGGCTCGCAAGAATGAGCCCAGCCCCGCTCCCTTGAGAATTCGATGCTTCATCTACATAAAGGATCCAGTCTTCCTTCCCTGCCTCCTCGGCCCTAGGGGACTCCACGCATTCCTCTTAGTGCAACTCCCCCAGATGCTCCTCGGTCCACGTGCCCTTGACCAAAAAATCGGCTAACACCTGGGACTTCATTGCAGACCTCATCCGAATGGACAAGTCAAACTCTCCCAACTTGATGGCCCACTTGGCTAGCCGACCGGAGGTGTCAGGATGGGACAAGATAGTCCGAAGAGGTTGGTCCGTGAGCACCACGATTGGATGAGCTTGGAAGTAGGGTCGGAAGCGCTGAGCGGAGACAACCAGGGCGAAGATGATCTTCTCGATCTTGTAGTATCTGGTCTCAGCGTCATGAAGTACTTTGCTGGTGTAGTAGACTGGCTTCTGCGCTCCATCGGCATCCATGCGAACAAGCACAGAGCTGACGACCTTGGGGGAGGCCGCAAGATACAGAAAGAGTTCCTCCTCGCCCCTCGGCTTGGACAGTAGTAGAGGAGTGGATAGAAATTTCTTTAGCTCCTCGAAGGCTTCCTGACATTCCTTCGTCCACTCGAAGCTGTTGACTTTGCGCAAAGCCTTGAAGAAAGGTAGACACCTTTCTGCCGACTTGGATAGGAAACTGCTCAAAGCCTCCACCCTCCCCATCAGGCGTTGCACCTCCTTTTTGTTAGCTGGGGGCCTCATGTCTAAGATGGCTCAGATCTTGTCGGGGTTGACTTTGATTTCTCGCTGCATCACCATGAAGCCCAGAAATTTGTCTGCTCTAACCCCAAAGGCATACTTGCGGGGGTTCAGCCTCATCTGGTATCGGCGAAGATTACCGAAGGTCTCCGCAAGGTCGGCAACATGGTCGGCAGCATGGATGCTCTTGGTCAGCATGTCATCCACGTACACCTCCATATTAAGCTCGATCTGGTGCTCAAAGACCTTGTTATTAACCTTTGATAGGTGGCCCCACATTCTTCAACCCAAACGGCATCATCTTGTAGCAATATATCCCCTTCTCAGTTACAAAGGAGGTTGCCTCTTCATCAGCCGGGTCCATCCTGATCTGGTTGTACCCTAAGAACGCGTCCATAAAGCTGAGGGTCTTGTGGTCGGACGTAGCGTCTACCAACTGATCGATTCGAGGCAGCGGGAAGCTATCCTTAGGGCACGCTTTATTGAGGTCGGTGAAGTCTACGCACATCCTCCAACTCCCATTGGCCTTGCGGACCATCACGACATTCGCCAGCCAATCGGGGTAGTGCACTTCGCAAATGTGGCCGGCTGCCACCAACTTACGCACCTCCTCATCTATGGCCTTCTGTCTATCTGGGGCGAAGCTCGTCTTCTTCTGCCGAACGGGTCGGCACTCTGGCTTGATGTTGAGTTGGTGGGTAATCACCTCCTTTAGGATGCCTGGCATGTCAAACGCCGACCAGGCAAAGATGTTAGCATTGGCATGTAGGAAAGCGAGGAGTTGCTATGGGCTTCCTCCGAAAGCAGGGCCCCAATCTGGATGGTCTGTGTCGGGTCCTCCCCTAAAGGAAGGCTAGCAGGCGCTCGGCCGGTTCTCCCCTCCTCTTCGAGTCCCAGGGTCCAACGCTTCTGTGCAGGTGCAGATATCGCCCCCTGCGGACTGGGGGCCATGTGGTAGCAAAGCGGTGGCAGATTTTTTCTCCCCCCGCATCTCCCCGACCCCTCACTGGTAGGGAACCTCACTAGAAACTTTTGGTGGAGATAACAGCATCCAGGAGGTTAAGTCCGGGCCTTCCAAGTATGGCATTGTAGGCAAGGCGCACCCGGACCACAAGGAAGCTCATAAATACTGTACTTTGATGTGGGGGCATCCCATCTGTGACAGAGAAAGTGATCTCTCCCTCGACCCTTATGGAGTCTCCGGTAAAACCCATCAAGGGCGTGGTGACGGGTCGGAGTAGGTCGGAAGACAGGTTCATACGAATAAAAGCATCGTAACTCAAAACGTCCACCGAGCTTCCACTGTCAACCAGAATTCTTTTTATATGATGCTATGATGGTTATCTCAGAACAATTCTGAGATGTTAGCGGAAGCGAGATAAGGATCAAATCACTTATCTTAGCGGAAACAAGATAAGGATCAAATCACATATCTTAAAAATTTGAGTTAGCGCGACCTATACCCGTATTAATTTAATAACAAGAATAATAAAGAGATTAAGAAATCGACCTTTTGTTCTTCACGAACACTACCTTGGAATCACCAAATCCTTTGATCACCACGGATCTTTCCAACGTTCTCTAGATTATGATGAACACGAACGAGTGGGTGTTCCTTTTGATTTGGGTTAAGATTACAACTAAATTTAATTTACTTTTTACTCTCAACTCATTAGATAATGTGAAGTTGAAAGAGGAACTCTTTGTGGTTGATCATTGTTGTCCGATGTTCTCCTTGTCTCTCGTGAATCTTATATTCACAGAGAATAACAACTATCAACCTCTTTTATTAATTAATCAATTAATTAATATTTAAAGATCACTTCCAACTCTTGGAATTACTTTAACGTATATCAATCCAACAACGGTCAGATATATTTATCATGGGACGTTACGAGAGAGAACCCATATTTATTTCTTCAACAACTAAAAATTTCCACATAGACTCTTCTCGTGGAATATGCCTACGATGTGTTCCTTAACACACCGTATAATAGAAATAATCTAATTAATTTTATATAAAAAATAATTTAGAATTCTCAATTCTAAATTAATAACTCAACCCAATATCATAAAGTTCACATAATTAATGGAGCCGTTCAGAGGAACTATGGACATTATAATTCTAAGCTCCAATAATTTTGACATTCAATAACAACTTAATTAAAATATCAAAATTATTAATTCCAATTACTTCACTAAAAATTTGGAACTACACTCTTAAAATTATAAAATTAATTATATTCATAAAGATTGAATCGTCCATTGATATAGTCACTGCATATAAATCAATCCTCCATAAACGATTCATAATAAAGCTAGGCATTTCTATTAACCTCTTTAATCACATCTTTATCCATAAGTACCATGATTCTATAATGAATAATATATTAGATCCAATCATAAATTGAGTGCTCTTATTATTCAAGTCCCAAATCAACACTTATGGGAACCGTCCATCTGATTTCTTTATGAAGGAATGGATTCATCTTGTATTTTAATATTACTGGCTACTTGTGTTATTATATTTCCAATATACCAAGAATTTGACACTATGTTTCTGTGTCATTACCCGGTAAGTTAAAAAATAAATACAATAAATAGGAGTCTATTATTACTCAGAATTAAGATTGATTCAGATATGACCATCATTGATTAATTTTGAATTCTCTATTTTAACAACGGAATTTATTAGAGATTCATAATTAATCGGCTCTAGTCCTATATAATCAAATTATATAAAGTTCTTTCATTCTGATAATCTCATTATCAACAATCCGGATAAGATTGTTTCATTCAGAATGTAATGAACCGTACTAGTAATTTTAAATTAAATATCCCGATTGCAACTTTAATTTATAATTACAGACAATTTTAGATTATTTTACTTTAAATATTATCCTATGTATATAACACTTATATACAATATTTAAAGTCACATTTAAATAATCCAGAGATTTTTAATATTTATAAAGCATCAGAACATGCATGCAAGTATAATATTATAAAATTTCTTAAATATTCAGCAAAATAATAAATGTCATTTGTTATGGGCACATATCCCAACAACTTAGCGATCATCATGGATACGACGACGCTATCATCATTTTTGTTAACCACCCCTTTAGGTCCCTTTTAGAAAAGGGAATTATAGAATCTAGCCCCTCCTCCCCCTGGGCCTCTTGGATGGGCTGCCTACCCCCTAGAAAATCATCGCCACCGTCTTCTCGATTGGAGCATTATCGATCATGGTGGTGGAGGTGCTGATGGCCAGGAGCACTCGGGTTGTTCCTCTGAACGAACTTCCCCAGGTGGCCACACTGGATGAGGTCCTCTATCACCTTCTTCAATTGGCGACAGTTGTCAGTGTCATAGTCGTGGTCTCGATGGTAGTGGCAGTATAGGTTCTTGTTGCGGGGGTCTTCGGGTTCAGCGGAGGAGGGCATGGTAGGTATGACTTGCCCTTAATCTCAAGCAAGATATGGGAGATGGGAGCGAGCAAGGGGATGAACGGGGGCCGTCCCTCAGTGTGGGAGCCCGAGGACGGTTGTGGGTCACCAGAGAGGCTCGGGCCTCCTAGGACGAACTTCTGTAGGATCAGGACGAGCTGGCTTCTTGATGGTGCTTCCATTAGCCTCACGCCGAGAGGAGTCAGCCTCTTCAGTGCGGATATACTTTTGGGCCCCACTCAAGAGCTCAGCATAGGAGCCGGGCGGCTTCTTGTCGAGAAAATATGTAAAGCGGAAGGGACGGAGCCCTTGCTTCAAGGCCAAGGTGGCCATGGAGTCCTCGAGGTTATAGACCTCCAGGGCTGCTTCTTTGAACCAGGTGACGTAGTCCCATAGGGACTCACCACCCTTCTGCTGGACAGAAAAGAGACTGTCTGCCACCCTAGGTATCTTCCGGCAGGTGTCAAAATGGGCCAAAAAAGGCCCTCTCCAGCTGGCGGAAGGAGTTGATACTCCGCGGTGGGAGGCAGGAGTACCAGGCTTGGGCAGCCTTCCTCAAGGTGGCAGGGAAGGCGATGCAGAGGAGCGAATTGGTTGCCCCTTGGACCTACATGAGGACCTTGTAACTTTCCAAATGGTCCAGGGGATCAGTAGTCCCGTCATACGAGTCCAGCTGAGGAAGACGAAACCAAATTGATATTGGCTCCTTCATGATGCGACGGGACAGTGGCGGTCAACTATCATAGTCCACCTCTGGTGGGTTGGTGATCCGGCAGCTGAGCTCCTCCAGCCGCTGGTTGTACTCATCGAGCCGACGCTTAGCCCAGCGGGCTATTTGGCCGTTGAAGGACCCCTCCCTCGAGGATTCTGAGGAGGGGGAAGAATGGTGGTGATGCTAACGGGGCATT